>QPKB01000006.1:48172628-48265950 GCA_003546025.1 Camphora micrantha
CATTGCTGCGAGCTCATAATCAATGAAGGGATCTCGAAGAAGACTCGAATTCAAACATTGCTGCGAGATCAAGCCTTTCTTCTCAAATCTTCGCAAGATCAGAAAAGAGCTCAACATTGCTGCGAGCTCAAAATTCCATAACTTGCAAAGCTCCTCGAAATTCTGCGAGACTGTAGAAGTGGGCTCAACATTGCTGCAAGCTCCAAAAATCCCAAGACTTGCAAGAAAATTCAAGGTATGCATCATCATGCTCCCAATTCCATTTACCAAAAATCATGCATTAGATGCTAGGAAAACTTTGACAAAAGTTTGACCAACTCCAACCCAATTTGGTCAAAACCAATCAAACTTTGTCTAAGTCAAAATCCATGTTGACTTGACCTAGAAATTCTAGCCTTTTATCTTGATGCATTAAAAAAAAAAAAAAAGAGAGAGAAAGAATGCATGATCATCTTGAATTGCATAAACCTCATATCATGGTGAGCAAAAAAAAAAGAAGAAGAAAAAAAAAAAAAAAAAACAACCTCAAAAAAAAAAGAGAGAAAAAGGGGTTGGCCGATGGGACGTGGCCCGCAGGCCACGTGGCTGTACAGCCAGGTCCGTACGGACCTGTCCGTACAGCACAAAAAAAAGCAAGCGAAAAAAAAAAGAGAAAAAAAAAAGGGGAAGAAATAAAAAAAATGAAAAAAAAAAGGAGAACGTGTGAAAAAAAAATAAAAAATATGGAAACTTTTCTACATCTACATGGGGTTTTCCTTGGAAAAAGAAGACCTACTTGAAGCCATCGAGAAGAAGAAGAAGAAACTTGAAGATCCTCGAGAAATTCTTTATCTTGGAGCACTCTTGAAGATTTTTGCAAAAGAAAGCAACAAGAGAAAGAAAACCCATCTCCATTGCTTTTATAGAAAAAGCAAACCAAAAGAGGAAAGGAGGAGAAAAGCAAGGAGGTAAGTGCTAAAAATTAGCAAACTTCCTAAAAGAAAGGGAGATTTGAGATATTCTATCCTAAAGAGGAGATTCTTGAGAAATTCTCTCCAAAAAGAAAGGGGACTTGAGAAACTTTGAGAAAATCTCTCCCAAAATCAAGGAAACTTGAGAGATTCTCTCCAAGTAAGGATATTTTTAGATATTCTTTACACAAAAGGGATATTTTTAGATATTCTTTACAAAATGACACCACATGAGATCTAAGCCATTTTAAAAGCTTAAGGTCCCATGGGTTAGCCCATATGAGCCAGGTTTGACCACCTAGGCACTAAAAGTGGCTTTTAGTCAAAATTTCTCTTACCAAGAACATACAAAAATGGTTCCAGGCCTCTCTTGAGTTGATTGGACCATACAAAAAATTCCAAGCTTTATGGGCTTCCAAAAGAAACCCAAACCATCCAACCCCATGCACCAAATCAAGCCACAATCTTGAAATTGACATTCCACAAAAAACCAAACCACTCCAATGGACCCAAAATTGTCCCAAAGAGTGACCAAAAACCAAACCATGGCCCCCTAACTTGCCACATACAGCTTGTTAGGTCACAAGACCGAAACCAAAACCAAAATCCCGACCCCCTAACTCGCCACATACAGCCTATTAGGTCACAAGGTCAAAAACCAAAAAACCTTCTTAACCGCCTAATGTGCCACATAAAGCCTTTAGGTTCACAAGGTTAAAAGGGAAAACCCAAAGCCAAAAACCCATATCCAAATGTCATTTCAAAATCCTTGCCTTGAGACGGTACATGACCCCTCTCATTACCGCAAAATCCCTTGGAAGCTCAAAAAAGCAACTCCATCAAAAGAAAAACGCTCAAGACTCTTGGTCAAGCAAGAAGATCTCCTTCAATTCTCTTCGAGGCACACCGACTGCCAGAGCTGCACACCTCGTCGCTGTACCTCGAGGGGGCATTTGTTGACACCAAAAATGTCACTATGTCCCTTCAACATCAAAAGCTACATGGAGCCACATCCTGCCATAAATAGGAAGGCGCCACTTCAAGCACCAGATCTTGTCAAAATCAAACAAAAACTGCAAGATCCTTCAAAGCAGCCAAAAGAGGGGTACACATGAAGTTTCGGGCCATTTCGACGTCATTTGGCTTAACTTCACTCCTCCGACAGCCAGACAGGAGCTCCCGGCAGCGACAATGTCGAAAACTTCAAAACTTCGATCAGAGCCTACGGATGGTCTCAGAATACCTCCAAAAGGCCCCATGCCAAATTTCAAGTCAAACGGACAACATTTGACCCTTCATCAACTCTCGGGAAGTAAAAACAGGCCTACCGGCAGTGGAGCACCCCGGAATCATGGCATCCAAATTGGAGCAAATGGATCATCTCAAAATGACTCCAATAGGTCCCCTGTCAAGTTTTAGGTCAAACAGACATCGTTTGGCCTAGTTTCAAAGCTCGATATTTTCCTCGAGGTGAAATCAAGGCGAGCATTTGCGGGACCCCAAAAGGCTTCAAAACTCAAACCAAAACCCATGGTTGGTCTTACTTACTACTCAGGAGGCTCCCTGTCAAATTTCAGGTCAATCGGACATCGGTTGACCACAAGTCAAAGCTCGTCATTTCTCTCATGGCGAAATTAAGGCAAGCATTTGCGGGACCCCTAAAGGCTTCAAAACTCAAACCCAAGCCTATGGCTGGTCCTATCTACTGCTCAAGAAGCTCCACGTCAAATTTCAGGTCATTCCGACATCGTTTGGCCTAGTTTCAATGCTTGACAGAAAATCGGCAATACCGCACAACAAAGTCTTCGGCTTTCCAGAAAAATAGGAAACTTTGTGCTCCGATTTGCATGGCTTCTCGTCGGGTTTTCTTCAAGAGAATCAGGCCAAAAAATGAGGGGAAATGTCAGAAAAAATACATAAGAAAAAAGAATGAAAAAAGATCGAAAAACGGCGAAGAAACGGCGACCGAATGGCGGCCAAAAAATGGGCCCAAGGCCCATGGTCGCCGGCGACCTTGGCCCATGGTCGCCGGCGACAATGGCCCAGGGTCGCCGGCCCATGGTCGCCGGCAACCATGGGTGCATGGTCGCCGGCGACCATGGAATTCCGGCGACCCAAAAGTCGCCGGAAACCCCTTTTTTCGGGTCCTTTTCGCGTTTCGAGTTGATTGGCCCCTGTGATTTTTCCAAAATCTGATTTTTCGTGCATGAAATCCATCGATCTTCGTCAACATCACGGATTTGCCGCCGAAATCATTGGATGATCATTAGATGCCTCGAAATCACCGACCGGCCGACAAAGAAAGCACACTTTCTACCCGCCCGATCGTGAAATCGACAGGACAGATGTTGCCGGCACGTTGACATTAATCAATGTCTGAAATTGCATCGCCATCCGACATCAAACAACATGTGGATCCACCGGCGATCATCGCAAGAAGAATTCCAAAAGACGCGGCGCGGCCCGCGACTCTTCAAGCGACTTGGCGACCAATTAATGAGGTTAAATGACCCGTTTTATGACAAGTTAATGCGGTCATTAACTCATTATTTTGGACGGCCCAATCAAAAGAAAGCAAATGGGAGTTACAAGTCAAAGGATTTATGGCATTAAAGCCATGAAACTCCTCCCATGATGGGGATTAAAGGCATTTAAAAGCTCATTATTCTCCATCGGCCAATCAGATTCAAGGAAAAAGGAGTTACAAAACAAATACTTTAAAACTTGTAACTCCTCCCATTATGAGCATTAATGCATTCAATGCTCATAAACCCTCCTAAATGGCTACCAAAGGCCTATAAATAGGAGGGCATTCCAAAGGGAAAAGAGGATCAGAAAAAAGGAGACGAAGAACGGAAAAAGAATCCAGAGAAATCGCCAGAGAATTGCCCGGAAAATCCAGAGGCCCTGCAACTCTGCTGCAAAGACCACCAAAAGGTGATTGAAGCACCCTTGGGGGGCCACCCCCCCAAGGACCTCCTTTCTTCTACCAACATGGCTAAAACGTGGCTTTTCAGCCCGTTTACTTAGCTTTTTATCGGATTTAAGACCTTCTCTTGGTCTTTGTCCTTTAAAAATCTGAGGTTAAAAAGCCAAGCCAAGAATCCAAGCATCGTGTTCTCATCTGCATGGACGACGGAGGAGCCCATACATGACTCGCGACCGTCGATCTGAACGTGTCCCCACAATCGAATGAGAAGTCAGATTCCTTTTCTTGATTTCTATTGTACTTTATTTTTCTTTTAGAGACAAAAATCACAACTCTTGTCTTCCATGATGGATAAGATTTGTAAATCGCCTTTTACGACAAAATCGTCTTTCACGGCAACAAATGAAACCGCCTCTCACGGCATATAAAAAAAAAAAACCCTTTTGTCTCTTTTCTTAAAATATGTGTGCAATAGAAACTAGAAAAAGTTTCATTTCCCCTTTCTACTTGTGAAGGTGGATCTTCGGATCACCGTTTCTAAATTCTAAGTAGAAAAGTGAAATTGGCATACCCGTACAAAAAAAAAAGATGTTGATACCCTTTTCTTTTCTTCTCCTCCCCTCCGCCGTACCCCGAAAGACCCGGGGTGGAGGCAGCGGGAGAGAGGGAGGAATCGGGTCTATCACTGCCAACAATGCCAAGTTCATGGAGACTATGTCCACATGCCTCCAGAATGGCAACATCCTACAGTAATTTCATGGCCTTTCGAAGCCTGGGGTATGGATATCGTAGGTCATGTCTCCCCTCCGTCAAGCAAAGGCCATCGCTTCATCTTCGCCGCTACGGATTATTTCTCCAAGTGGTCAGAAGCTTTTACGCTCAATGAAATGAAGACCTCATCAGTCCTTCAGTTCTTGCGCACCAACATCATTTGTCACTTCGGCATACCTAAAAGATTCGTCCATGATAACGGACCACAATTCCGTGATCACAGATTTTACAGGTTCTGCGACAAATACAAAATCCAAAGTTGTCCTTCAACTCCGTACAATCCGGCGGCGAATGGACTGGCAGAGGCCTTCAACAAGACACTCTGCAAAATTCTCAAGAAAATGGTCTTTAGCCACAAAAGGGACTGGGGTGACAAACTATCCGAAGCTTTGTGGGCCTACCGAACCACCGTTCGAGGACCGACCCATAGCACGCCATTCTCCTTGGTCTATGGATGCGAAGCTGTTGTCCCTTTAGAGGTACAAATTCCTTCCTTAAGGGTATCTCTACAAAATGACATGACGCAAGAAAGCAATGTCAAATTAAGACTCCAAGAGCTGGACAATCTCGATGAGAGACGGCTCGAGGCACTCCAAAGCATTGAGCTCTACCAAGCACGCATGGCTGGATCTTTCAACAAAAAGATCAGGCAACGTGCCCACAAAAAGGGTGACTAGGTTCTTGCGGTAAAAAGGCCGATGGTTTTCGCTCACAAATCCAAAGGCAAATTTGAACCAAAATGGGAGGGACCCTTCGTCATCGACAAAGTCTTCTCCAATGGCGCATACGCACTTCTAAACATGGAAGGTGATAGATGTATGCTGCCCAGTAACGGCAAGTTCTTGAAGCGGTACTACCCTTGAAGACTTCCTCCACTGGGTCAGAGCGACGCCTGCAAGGCCAAAGCCTATTTCTAGGTACTTGCTTGTCAAACCCACTCCTTTTGGAATTTTCACCTTTATGTTGAACTTTCAAAACAATGCTTACTTTCATCGTTTCATTGTTCAAAAGAATATCAAAATCCGAAAATCTAAGTTTAGGAGCCTCTTCCCAAACTTAACCAAAATTTTCGATCCTTGAACCCAAAATTCTTGGTTTGAAACAAAAATCAGGACTTAGGAATTTCCACCCTAGTCCGCCTTACCTTTTACCGCCAAAAATGGTTTTAGGTCAAAATTTACGACCCTCGTGTCTAAAAACAAAAATCGGGAAAGCGATGTCAAGTCGATACTCGCAAAAACCCATTGGAAGGATGCGAACCCCATTCGATACTTCCAAAACTTCAAAATCGCAAGGAAGCAACACCTCGTTGATACTTGCAAAATTTTAAAAATCGTGGAGACGCAACATTCCAGTTGATATCCACAACCCAAATGTCAAAAGAAAAACAAAGGTTCGAAAAAACCTCAAATTTCAAAAATCGTGGGGAGGCGACATTCCATCGATACCCGCAAAACGAAATTTTTTGAAGAAAAAGCAGGGAAGCGACGCTTAGTCGATACTTGCACTCAACTTCGCGAGGAAGCGACATTCCATCGATACTCGCAACCGAATGAGCAAGGAGGCGACATTCCATCGATACTTGCAATACCATTCAGCAGGGAGACGACTCTTAGTCGATACTTGCATTTTTGAAAAACAAAACTTGGTTTTCAAAAAATCCGGTTTTTACGCCAAAAACAAAAAATCGACTCTCATGCGAAAAATCGGCTTCCATGCCACATTGGCTTTCACGCCACCAAAATTTGGCTTTCACGCCACCAAAATCGGCTTTCATGCCACCTCAAAATTTTCGGCTTTCAAGCCATCAAAAACCAGGCTTTGTGCCACAAAATCTGGCTTTCATGCCAAAACTACACTTTTGACAAAAGATTTTCACAAAATGATAACCTTTTGATCAAGATTTTCAAACAAACATTCCCATTCAACTTTTGCTTATTTTCAACAAAAAGAATTTAAGTAGAACAAGGGAATACAAAAAAATAGAGTGCCAAAATATTTATACATGGAGGTACCAAAAAAAAATGAAAGAAGAAAGTTTGTTACAAAAGAAATTCAAAAGCTCAGTCCATCATAGTCTTCAACCAAAGACTGAGGTCCTCGAGCAGACTCTTGGCCTCAGCCTCCAAAGCTTCCAGGCCACGCTTCTTCAAGATGCTGCCATAAAATGCGGCAGAAAACCGCGATCCATCTTCAGCACGAGGGAATTCCTCCCAAAGAAGTTGCCATCGCTCATGCTCCTGAGTCTTTCTTCGGAGATTCCCGTCAACCTCTTCAACCTGACGGATCAGAGTGCTTTCTCTGGGCAACCGGATATCACTATCCAAAAAGTCAGAAAGGAAGAAATCAAGCACTAAATGATAGAATTTTGCTAAAAAAAAATCCTAACGAAATTTTGGAATGGTTCCGGGGCAATTTCGAAGAAAAGGGAGGCACCCCTAAAAAGAAAGAAAGCTTGAAGATGAGCTCAACATTGCTGCGAGCTCATAATCAATGAAGGATTCTCGAAGAAGACTCGAATTCAAACATTACTGCGAGCTCAAAATTCCATAACTTGCAAAGCTCCTCGAAATTCTACGAGACTGGAGAAGTGGGCTCAACATTGCTGCAAGCTCCAAAAATCCCAAAACTTGCAAGAAAATTCGAGGTATGCATTATCATGCTCCCAATTCCATTTACCAAAAATCATGCATAAAACCATCATGCATTAGATGCTAGGGAAACTTTGACAAAAGTTTGACCAATTCCAACCCAATTTGGTCAAAACCAATCAAACTTTGTCTAAGTCAAAATCCATGTTGACTTGACCTAGAAATTCTAGCCTTTTATCTTGATGCATTTAAAAAGAAAAAAGAAAAAATGCATGATCATCTTGAATTGCATAAACCTCATATCATGGTGAGCAAAAAAAAAAAGAAAAAAAAAACCTCTTCAAAAAAAAATGAAAAAAGAGAGAGAGAAAGAAAAGAAAAGAAAAGAAGAAAAAAAAAGAAAAGGAAACTTTTCTACATCTACATGGGGTTTTTCTTGGAAAAAGAAGACCTACTTGAAGCCATGGAGAAGAAGAAGAAGAAACTTGAAGATCCTTGAGAAATTCTTTATCTTGGAGCACTCTTGAAGGTTTTTGCAAAAAGAAAGCAACAAGAGAAAGAAAACCCATCTCCATTGCTTTTATAGAAAAAGCAAACCAAAAAAGGAAAGGAGGAGAAAAGCAAGGAGGTAAGTGCTGAAAATTAGCAAACTTCCTAAAAAAAAGGGAGATTTGAGATATTCTCTCCTAAAGAGGAGATTCTTGAGAAATTCTCTCCAAAAAGAAAGGGGATTTGAGAAACTTTGAGAAAATCTCTCCCAAAATCAAGGAAACTTGAGAGATTCTCTCCAAGTAAGGATATTTTTAGATATTCTCTACACAAAAGGGATATTTTTAGATATTCTTTACAAAATGACACCACATGAGATCTAAGCCATTTTTTAAAGCTTAAGGTCCTATTGGTTAGCCCATATGAGCCAGGTTTGACCACCTAGGCACTAAAAGTGGCTTTTAGTCAAAATTTCTCTTACCAAGAGCATACAAAAATGGTTCCATGCCTCTCTTGAGTTGATTGGACCATACAAAAAATTCCAAGCTTCATGGGCTTCCAAAAGAAACCTAAACCATCCAACCCCATGCACCAAATCAAGCCACAATCTTGAAATTGACATTCCACAAAAAAACCAAACCACTCCAGTGGACCCAAAAATTGTCCTAAAGAGTGACCAAAAACCAAAACCATGGTCCCCTAACTTGCCACATACAGCTTGCTAGGTCACAAGGCCGAAACCAAAAACCAAAATCCCGACCCCCTAACTCGCCACATACAGCCTGTTAGGTCACAAGGTCAAAAAACCAAAAAAAAAAAAACCTTCTTAACCGCCTGATGCGCCACATAAAGCCTTTAGGTTCACAAGGTTAAAAAGGAAAATCCAAAACCAAAAACCCATATCCAAATGTCATTTTCAAAATCCTTGCCTTGAGACGGTACATGACCCCTCATTACCACGAAATCCCTTGGAAGCCAAAAAAAAAAAAAAAAGCAACTCCATCAAAAGAAAAACACTCAAGACTCTTGATCAAGCAAGAAGATCTCCTTCAATTTCAATTCTCTTCGAGGCACACCGACTGTCAGAGCTGCACACCTCGTCGCTGTACCTCGAGGGGGCATTTGTTGACACCAAAAATATCACTATGTCCCTTCAACACCAAAAGCTACATGGAGCCACATCCTGCCATAAATAGGAATGCGCCACTTCAAGCATCAAATCTTGTCAGAGTCAAACAAAAACTGCAAGGTCTTTCAAAGCAGCCAAAAGAGGGGTACACATGAAGTTTTGGGCCGTTTCAACATCATTTGGCCTAACTTCACTCCTCCGACAGCCAGACAGGAGCTCCCGGCAACGACAGTGTCGAAGATTTCAAAACTTCGATCAGAGCCTACGGATGGTCTCAGAATACCTCCAAAAGGCTCCATGCCAAATTTCAGGTCATTCCGACAACGTTTGACCCGATCTCGACGCTCCGAAGCAAAATCGGGCCTGCCGGCGGCGGAGCACCCCGGAATCATGGCATCCAAATTGGAGCTAATGGATCATCTCAAAATGACTCCAATAGGTCCCCCGTTAAGTTTTAGGTCAAACGGACATCGTTTGGCCTAGTTTCAAAGCTCGGCATTTTCCTCATGGCGAAATCATGGCGAGCATTTGCGGGACCCCAAACGGCTTCAAAACTCAAACCAAAGCCTATGGTTGGTCCTATCTACTGCTAAAAAGACTCCCCGTCAAATTTTAGGTCAAACGGATATCGTTTGGCCTAGTTTCAAAGCTCGGCATTTTCCTCATGGCGAAATCAAGGCGAGCATTTGCGGGACCCCAAATAGCTTCAAAACTCAAATCAAAGCCTATGGTTGGTCCTATCTACTGCTCAAGAAGCTCTACGTCAAATTTCAGGTCTTTCCGACATCGTTTGGCCTAGTTTCAATGCTTGACAAAAAATCGGCAATACCGCACAACAAAGTCTTCGGCTTTCCAGAAAAATAGGATACTTTGTGTTCCGATTTGCGTGGCTTCTAGTCGGGTTTTCTTCAAGAGAATCAGGCCAATAAATGAGGGGAAATGTCAGGAAAAATACAGAAGAAAAAAGAATGAAAAAAGATCGAAAAACGGCGAAGAAAAGGCGACCGAACGGCGGCTGAAAAATGGGCCCAAGGCCCATGGTCGCCGGCGACCTTGGCCCATGGTCGCCGGCGACCATGCAATTCCGGCGACCCAAAAGTCGCCGAAAGACCCCTTTTTCGGGTCCTTTTCGCGTTTCGAGTTGATTGACCCCTGTGATTTTTCCAAAATCTGATTTTTCGTGCATGAAATCCGTCGATCTTCGTCAACATCAGGATTCGCCGCCGAAATCATTGGATGATCATTAGATGCATCGAAATTGCCAACTGGCCGACAAAGAAAGCACACTTTCTGCCCGCCCGATCGTGAAATCAACAGGACAGATGTTGCCGGCACGTTGACATTAATCAATGTCTGAAATTGCATCGCCATCCGACATCAAACAACATGTGGATCCACCGGCGATCATCGCAAGAAGAATTCCAAAAGACGCGGCGCGGCCCGCGACTCTTCAAGCGACTTGGCGACCAATTAATGAGGTTAAATGACCCATTTTATGACAAGTTAATACGGTCATTAACTCATTATTTTGGACGGCCCAATCAAAAGCAAGCAAATGGGAGTTACAAGTCAAATGATTTATAGCATTAAAGCCATGAAACTCCTCCCATGATGGAGATTAAAGGCAATTAAAAGCTCATTATTCTCCATCAGCCAATCAGATTCAAAGAAAAATGAGTTACAAAATAAATAATTTAAAACTTGTAACTCCTCCCATTATAAGCATTAATGCATTCAATGCTTATAAACCCTCCTAAATGGCTACCAAAGGCCTATAAATAGGAGGGCATTCCAAAGGGAAAAACCAAGAAGAAAAAGGGGAAAAAATCCAGAGAAATCGCCAGAGAAATTCACTCGAAGTCCAGAGAATTGCCCGGAAAATCCAGAACTCCTGCAACTCTGCTGCAAGACCACCAAAAGGTGATTGAAGCACCCTTGGGGGGCCACCCCCCCAAGGACCTCCCTTCTTCTACCAACATGGCTAAAACGTGGCTTTTCAGCCCGTTTACTTAGCTTTTTATCGAATATAAGACCTTCTCTTGGTCTTTGTCCTTTAAAAATCTGAGGTTAAAAAGCCAAGCCAAGAATCCAAGAATCATGTTCTCATCTGCATGGAAGTCGGCGGAGCCCATACATGGCTCGCGACCGTCGATCTGAACGTGTCCCCACAATCGAATGAGAAGTTAGATCCCTTTTCTTGCTTTTCCCTTTGTACTTTGTATTTTTTTGAAGAGACCAAAAAATCACAATTCTTGTCTTTCATAATGGATAAGATTTGTAAATCGCCTTTTACGGCAAAATCGCCTTTTACGGCAAACAAATGAAATCGCCTTTCACGGCATATAAAAAAAAACCTTTGTCTCTTTTCTTAAAATATGTGTGCAATGGGAAGTTAGAAAAAGTTTTATTTCCCCTTTCTACTTGTGAAGGTGGATCTTTGGATCACCATTTCAAGATTCCAAGTAGAAAAGTGAAATTGGCATACCCGTACAAAATGTTGATACCCTTTACTTTTTTTCTCCTCCCCTCCGCCGTACCCCGAAATACCCGGGGCGGAGGCAGCGGGAGAGAGGGAAGAATCGGGTCCATCAGCTATACAATACCGATGGAAGGCGGCCTCAGCAATTTTGGTGAAGCGGGACGAATGAAGCTTGAAATGGGATTTTATAGAGTTCGCGGATAGGGTCATCGCCGACCATATTCGGTGTAAATAAGGTCATCGCCGACCTTATTCAGTGTAAATAAGGTCGGCGCCGACGATGTAACAAATAGGTAAAAAAAATTGAAAATCGGGCCCAATTGCTAAAGTGTTTAATTGCGTAACACGTGCGAATAAAGTGATTTTTCCGGTTAAATCCTCTAAATATATATAGTGATATATAATATATATATATATATATAATAAGGGTGGGCCCCGCAACTTGATTACATCTTTCTCTCTTCTATCAGGGTATATATATTTATTATATTATAAGGGTGGACCCACAACTTGTATTTTATTGGGCATGTGTGTAGTGAAAAAAGTACTACGTATATATTAATATATATATATATATAATAAGGGTGGGCCCCATAACTTGACTACATCATTCTCTATTTTATAAGGGTAGATAGATTTATTATATGATAAGGGTGGGTCCCACAACTTGCAATTTATTGGGCATGTGTGTAGTGAGAAAGGTGGTACTCTATCTTTCTCTCTTTTATAAGGGTAGAGCTAGAGTGGATAGATTATAAGGGTTGATAGATTTATTATATAATAAGGGTGGGCCCCACAACTTGCATTTTATTGGGCATGCTCTCTTTTATAAGGGTAGACAAATATAGAGTATAGATATACTTAGGGACCGTGCGCGTGGAACTTTCTTCTTTCTTTTTTTATGAGGATTTCCCTGTGACAAGGGTTTCCCCATGGCATACAACCCCATAAGATTATTCCTAGGGATGCTCATGCGCCGGGCCAACCCCACTTTAGGCCGGGCTTAAACATGTAATCAGGGCCCATTTAATAATCAGGTCAGGCTTGATTTAAGCAATAAAATGCCCAAAGGCTGGCCTGGCCCAACCCATGTAAGGAGTGGATGTGATTTATTCTAGTTGTCCAAACAATTGATAAAAAAGCACAATTCATCCCAGGCCAATTGACTAAATTGGTGGCCTAGGGCCTGAATTTTACTGCTCGTGTTAGGCTTGGGATGGGCCTAGGCTTATGTAACAAAAGTGGGGCCAGGCCTGTATATGCCTCAGCCTGGCCTAGCCCAACCCATGAACACCCCTAATCATTCCCTAGGCATATGTACAAAACCTAGACACACGTGCACAAGGTAGGTTTGGGGCGGGATTCAAGCATAGGACATGGGGAGCAAACCTCATGCAAGTGGGTGTATGCATGAAATGGGATTCCTAGAAATTCTAGGAAATATATTGCTATCGAGATGACTAAAATTTTATGTAATTTTAACACACATAGCTTACAAGGTCTTGAGATAACTAAAATTGAAGAAATAAAAGTGAAGATTTGCAAATGCCCAATAATTAATCTTTTTTCTGCTAACTCATTATTATATGAGGACTATATGTTGTTGGTGCAGCTCTGGATTTCTTTGAAAACTACAGTTTAGTGAAAACTACAAGGTGGGTGGGTGGGGGGTGGAGAAAGGGTGGCTAGGTGGTGTGGAGGTGAGAGTGAGAAAATGAGAGGTCAAATTTACGTGGAAATAGACTTCTCATGTCCTAATAGGAAGTCTATTTTCAGGTTTATGAAGGAAAAAACAGACGTAACGAAAAACCACCTCCTTTTATGTGGAAATGGCCTAGACAAACGTACCCTTATGTCCCTATCCCTCCACTTCTTTAAACTTCTTTTTGTTGGAATTCATTTTACCATAAGTTTCAAGATTTCAATTCTAGCAAAGAGATGGAACCTTAATAAATATCGGCCTTATAAAATAATATTGTTATGGCATATGGGGTATTTGCATTTTCCATTCTTGAGTATGAAACCTAGGAATTGGTCCTACGTATGGGGCAATCTGGGACACCCTTCATCAGAAATCAAAGTCAATCTTGGACAACAAGATGATTTGACTTTCTACGAATCTAGAAAACTGAGAACACGTTTCTCGTGGTTCTTCTTTCAAAGCATTGAATTGTGAGGGGAAACCGACACGGGTTCCGTGTGATCACCAAACAGACTTTTCAGGGCTAGCATGGAAACAAAGGCAGCAGATGTAGGCGCTTTCTAACGACCTAGTAATATCAGCTGTTGGGCATTGATGAGGAAAATATTCTCCCGCGAGCTGACCACTGTAGGATCATGTTTGATTACTGCAATTCAATTTTATTTTTTTTGAACAAAAGGTACCATTCATTTGATACTCTTCTAATCACAGTCTGACAGTTAGAGTAATTTTTCACCAGTAGAACCGCTCACTCTGAGACTGAATTAGAAAATAAAATTGCATGAGGACTATATGCATTGGGACTAACTTGCCCTCACTCCATTTGATAGTCTTAATATCCCATGATCTAGTGTTAGGAATTTTCCTTGGAAGGCCACTATGTAAAAGAAAATTTTGGGGGCCAACGTAAAAAGAAAAATAAGAATTGTAGTTAAGATTGAGGGTTTTTACAAACTTTTTGAGGGTCCACGTAAATATATATACAAAGAAACTGTAAATTTTCCTTGAGGGGAGGGGGGGGGGGGGGGGTTTGGTAAAAAGAACAATAAGAATTGTAGTTAGGGGGGGGGGGGGGGGGGGGGTTTGGTAAAAAGAACAATAAGAATTGTAGTTAAGATTGAGGGGTTTTTACAAACTTTTTTTTTTTGGGGGGGGGTAAAAAGAACAATAAGAATTGTAGTTAAGATTGAGGGGTTTTACAAACTTTTTGAGGGCCCATGTAAATATATATATACATACATACATACATACAAAGAAACTGTAAATTTTCCTAACATTCAAGGGTTTTCCAGATTTTTATTTTTTTTTCTTTTTTTTTTTGGGGGGGGTGGGTGGGGTGGTTTGTGCGCTACCTCCTTTAGCGTATGTCTACCTCCTTTAGTTCAGCAACTGCCCACGAGTTCGACTGCATTTTAGTAATATACAATTTACTCATAGGAGAACATTTCCATTTCTTATGAGGCTCAACATAAATGAACGGTGAAGGCTAACTTTTTACATGTGCTACAAAACGTCTCTAGAATGGGCACGTTTCAATTACAGTTCATTTGAAGTTAATGATGAACTGTTTGAATTAAGGAAGATCGTTTTAATTCGTATAATATAATACTATGATATGGGATGCATAGAATAAATTTTTGAAAGAATGGGTTGTTCCATTGAAAGTCGTAGTCCCACCACAATCCTTTTTCCTTATTTTGATCTTTAGTATTTTCAGTCTAATTATGCTATCTTTTTATTGGTCACCCGGGGCGAAATGCTCAAATCCACTACTTTACCTTGTACGACTCACTAGGTTACATGTAAGCATGACAGAGTAGGACAAGACCAATTAGAGGCTTCTTAGTTGGTTGAAAGCCCAATTTATGTTGGAAATTTTCAAAAATAAGGAATCCAAAATCCCATTATATTCTTTTAGAAAGGACTTTTCATATTCATACAATTTTCGTGTAGAAAAAGTATTGGATTCTCATGGAAAATTACTTTTTTGAGAACTCCTTTCTCATTTGGTAAATTTTAAATATAGCCCACATCCCACATCAGATATATTGCGGAGGAAATCGACCATTAATAAAAGAACCCTTTTACCATGCTAGTCTATTAATAGACTTGGGCCCTCATGGTGGATTTGGGCTTGAATCTTTAATCCAGAATGAGGAGTCTTTATTTATGTGGGCCCGCCTGTTAACCCGCTGGTGACTTGCTCCCACCTAGAAGCATTCAATTTTTTCTCTTTTCATAGATCCAGTTCCACCAATATCAACAATCTTAAAACACTTTCATTTTCAATGGTTGGATATGTATCATATGTGATAGTGTATTCAATTGCTTCCAATGGTCAGATCATCTAAATCAACATAACAAATTGAATATAATTAAGACGTGGTACGTCTTGATCACTTCAATGGATGCAATTCATGATGGATCTTCTCTATCCATGTGCTTGGCTTGAGGTGGAGACGTCGAGATGAGATCAATTCGTAAGTGATCGTGGTGAGATAACCCAAAACCCCACTTATTTAAATTTTTTGAACCCCTATTCTTATTTATATATTTCTTGATGGGTCTACGGCTAGATCTGAACCATTGATTATGCATAGCACACGCAACATTCTAGCTTGAGAAATTTGAAATGATAGATCCTCATCGGTTTTGAGAGATCTTTAAGAAAAAAAAAAGTGATGCAACCACCTCATTTCTTTAATGCACTCTTGTGAGTAATCTTTGCATGATCTGTACATTATGCTAGAAACATGTCACTTTTTTTTTTTTTTTTTTTTTTTTTTTGTTCCTTACTACTATTAGATTGAATGGATCTTTTAAAAAATTCATTTTATGGAGTTGGGCCTATCTCGACATGCCATACACATGTTTTTTTGTTGACCACTATCAGGCTACAATATTCTTTCGTTGCTAGTTGATTGTGCATAGGCTTGAATTGTTTGACAGATGACCTATTGTTGATGTAGTGTTTTTTTCTTCATTAAAATAAAGTAAATAAAAAAGGAGGTCCATGGGGTTGCTTGGATATTCTTTTATTTTGTTGTACTTTAGCATATTTGTATCACATATGAGCTTTTCAAATATGCTAAGGTAGGTGAGGAAGAATTGGACCTGTGATAACCATGTTATGATATTTTTCACGGTAGCTTGTATATAATTCTTCTCTCTATGTTAGACATTACATTCTTATTTAATTGTCCAGTTGTTTGGTGCCATACAATTGCAAATCTTACATATAGATAAGCTTTTCAGGGCTTCCTTCAATGGTATCATATTCATGTTTTTACCAGCTTAAGGGGGTGTTTGGAAATAAGATATTTCAAGAGACTTTGTCATATTATCTACTAGTTTAGAATATAATATGTGCACCAAAAAAGAAGGTGTTTGGATAACTTAAAACGTATATTACAATATCTCACTTTCTTCTAAAAACATTCATATTACATTATTCAAAGATATCCTATATAAGATAATCTTTTGTTAGAAAAAACTTTTCTATATACGAAAGAACTCATAGGCAACCATTAATTAATTATAGTGGCCCATTATAAGTTTTAACATTAATGATCCTTATTGCAATTATGACTCCCAATATTACATAGGCCCCACAATGCTTACAAATTTAATGTGGGGTCCTATCACCACATCACAATTACATAGCCTTTGTTAATTATCAAAATTAGGAGGGTCTTACTAATGTCATACTAGGGACCCTTCATCGTGATCACCAACATTAGGTGGGTCCCATACTACCAAAATTAGCTGGTTTCTTATTAATTACCAAGATTGAAATATTGTGTGATTGCTGTTAGAAGTTTGTCATCATTAAATGGGTCCCACTATTTGATAGCTACCATTCTGTTAATATGACTACCAATATCAAATGGGTCTCACAATGATTTCTCATAAATATATTCATCAATGATGCTGGACATTAGATGAGGTTTTACAAAAAAAATAAACAATAAAAAATATAAAAACATAGATAGGCCCATGTGTGATAATTACCATTAGATGTATTACACTATGACTATCAACATTTGGTAGACCTACCTTAATCTAACATCATTTCTTGGATCTTAAGGTTTTAACATTTAATCCTATGATTTTTTAACAATAGTGGGTCCTACCACGATTATTAACACATGTGATTACAAATTAGTGGGTCTTGCATTGGGTCAATTGATTACTTTCATTCCATTTCTTATTTAGTATATCATCTTGTGAGTTTTTTTATAAATTGCCAAACACCATAAGTAACACAAAATAATAATATACCGCTATTTTATTCTATGATGATGAAATCTTACAGTATTTAAAACTTGTTGATATTTTATTATGCTGTTATCCAAAAACCCTTTTAAGTCTTGGGCCATGATATGATAAAATTTGTGATTGTATATTAAACGTGATTCTCAATGTGCATTAGGTTATTTCATGTTGATTGTCACATAACCATATATAGCATATTTATTCTTATCATAATGTTGATGGTGATGTTTAATGCGGTCTACCAATGCTATTTGATTTGGATTATGACTAACGTCATGTAAATCCTTTTCGAGTTTAATGGGCCCAGCGTATGTGGTGAGGCCATTTTGACTGCTAATTATTCTATAAAGGATCCTGAAGAAGAAACCTTATGTTACACCTGTTACACCCCGACCCAATTTAAGTTTAATTAGTACTAATTCAATTATACTTAGTTATTAATTATGATAATTAATGCTTATTAGTTCTTTATAGATGAGTTAATTAGTTGAGTTATGAGTCTTGAAGAATTAGTTGGAACCGATTTGACTCAGTTGGATAGAGTCGAGGGCTTTTATGTAATTAGTGATTTTCTCATTTTGCATCACATGCATGTCATCTTAGCGTCATCGCGTGTATTTCGTTAAGCACGTCAATTTTCGTATTGAACCCTACTTCATTTGAGCACATATTGAGTAGGTGGGCCCTCATTTGACTTAAAATGAAAATACATGAAAACTATTGGACCTTTGTGCAAATTGGGCAACTTTATCACTTCAGCCACTCCACTCATCCCACTCATTCGTTGTTCATAGTGGCTGGGAGAGAAGAACCTTTCTCATCATTTCTTTTTATCCATTTTCTTCTCCTTTCTTTTTCCATTTGCTAGGAGAGATTGTTGCTTGGGTTTGGGGAGATAACTTGGGTCCATCTCCATCTTCTTCATCCTCCTCTGCTCATTGTGACAAGAACCAATCTCTTTAACCCTTCACAAATTCGAAATCACTTCATAGGTAAAAATCAAACCCCATTCTTTTTATGCTTTTGAGTTGAAATGGAGTCGATCAAGAGACTCATTTATAGTCATATATAACCATTCATTGCATTTTTCATTTGGATTTGTGGTTAGGGTTTGTTATTTGAGGTTTTTGAATCTTTTGAGCAAATGTTAGACATAAGGCTTGGAAAGCTTGATTTGAGACAAGTATAAGCTTCAATTAAGAACGCATGTTGTTTACTTCTTTGATTGGGTATTAAATCCTATTTTCTTTATCTTTTATTGTGATTTGCCTCTTGGTTTAAAACTTGAGAATGAATATGGTTTGGACTTTTTTTGGGTTTGCTTGGAAGTGGCAAAGAGTAGATTGGTTGGAATGGGTGGTGAAGTAGTGTATCAGAAAAAGAAAGAGAGAACAAAAACACAAAGGCAATGTGTGCAGGTACGTGGAATTGTAATTTGTACATGTGTAACAATTGGCATGTGAAATGGGTGGAGGCTTAAAAAACAAAGCAAATGGGAGATGACGAGTGACACACAAGTGTCCCTCTCTATAGCGAGGTACAACGAGTGTGGAGCTTGCTATAGCGAACCCCTCTACTGGCAGGGCTCGCTATAACAAGGTGGGGTTCTGTGTTGGGCCCAGATTCTTTGACCAAAAATGCTTCTTTTTGCACACTAAAGTTGACGAATGCCTTATATTGTGTAATTATGAAACCAATTACGATCTTGGACTCCGAGGGATTTATAGGTACCTAGAAAATGGCACATTTGACGAGATCAACGGACCAATGGTAATTAATCACATGAGAGATTATTGAGGCTAAGATCATCTCATGTGGATTTTATCTTTCGTCTAACACCTTGTCATGGATGAGGCTCTGAGAACCTGGTACACTACACTTATACAAAGTGACACCAAATTAAAGATAGCCATACACTAGATCTCCAAACTTCATCGTGTGAGAATATGAAGGACGAGAGCCTAGTAAAGGACCCTTGATTCTTCTTAATCAATGCATGTGCATATTGGAATTCATTTTCTATTCTACTTTCAAATTCTAAATAATGATTTATATGCATAACTTGTTTCGTTTCTATTCGTTATACTTGTACGGTTATACGATATTCAATTGAAATTCGAGATGAGTAAGTTATGTGTGAAATACTCTAGATATTAATGATTCGATTCGATTCAAGTAAAAATAATCTTACTCATTTGTGTATTTATTCAACTCGATTGGTCTGGTACTATTGAGCTTCGACTCGTGATACCCAACAGGGTTAAACTTGGTTTAGTTATTCAAGATCACTGCAGTAGATCATCTGGAGCACCGGAACTCTAGAACCGGGTAGCCAGCAAGTCTTTGGCCGGGCCGCTGGTGACATTCCAACTAGATTCGCTCTCTATTTGAGAGGATGAGCTTAATGTAGTAGCCAACTAGTGTGTTTTATTCCCCATTGATTCGTAAAGCATGAATTATTCGATTTTGGCACAATTGCCTAGTTATTACTTAATATTGACATCTTGTAATCAATTGTTTATAAATTCGATTTGATACGTCATGTGATTTATTATTAATGCCTATACTTGCCGAATCGTCGTATTCATTATGCTATTTTTGGTGTCACAGATGCAGGTGCAGCTCTCGATTCTGAGGAGGCCCAGGAGGGAGAGGAGGAAACCAAAGAGGTTCCTCCAAGATTAGAGGAGTGGCCGGGTAACAGCCCTGTGTAGTTCAGTCAACGGAGAGCGATGGACTGATTCTTTTGAGAGCTTAAGTGGAGAGTGTGACTGACTCCTTTTGTGTGGGTCACACTTAGTTCTTTTATTTATACTTTTGACCATATTTTTGGTATAGTTGTATAGGGTTCTTTTATACACCCTCTTTTGTAAGACGAGGTATATAATTGTGTAATTCTTTTTTATTAAACTCGAATTTGTGATTGGACTAAATGGGAAATGATACCTTCTTGTGCAAGAATTACAGATTCTGCTATGATTTAAATATTTTTGATATGTTCTAGTGAACTAGACTCACGTGTGGAAAAAGTTATTTTTTTCCTTCGTGTGTTGTATTTGGCTCGAGACAGGTACATCATCACGGGAGTATGTGTGTCTCACCTTGGAGATTACCCTAGACCAGGGTGATTCAGGACCGAGATGTGACAACAACCTATGTATATTAGATAGGCAAAATTTTTATCATCATTTGCCTTATATGTTGGGGTGCAGTGATATATATAGTGTGGCTCTTAGATCCTGAAGAGATCATAATTGGGTCAAAGAGGCTTTAATGCAATTTTTTTTTTTGGATTTTTGTATAATTTGTATAGTAGAAGGTCTCGTAAGTGTGTGCTTCTAGTGTTGTACATAACAACACAATTTTTAATCTTGGGATGTTGTATTTCTCGAGAATACTTTTATACCCATTTGTAAGATGAATTATTTTGCGCTTCATTTGTCTTTATGAATGATGAACATGAAGAGCCCATATATGGACCATAGTGTATTGCTGGACACCAAGTGAACCTAGAGGAATAAAGGACCTTACAAAATTCAAACTATATATAACCCTGGTTCTTATTCCTATATTTTTCTATTGGTATGAACTAGAAGAAAGTATAAGCATGGAATTGTGTATAATACAAAAGGTGATCCATAAGCTATGTTGAGCCTTGAAATCACAGAATGTGGCTTTCTATCAGGAGGCCACAATTAATGATAATTGACTCCTCAATGGATTAAAACTTGATATTAGTTTACTAACGTAGGATCTATGAAAATGGGCTGGAAATAGATCTCTAATAAATATTTACATTAGATAAGAAATCTTGGTTGACTTGGTATCTATTCGTAATTTTGAAATTCATCCATGGATGTGAAAAACAATTTTCTTTGATGATGAATTGGAAGAAAAGGTCCATGTGGACCTTCATGAGGGATTTGTTGTTCCAAGACAGGAACATAAAGTTTGATAATTAATTTTATCCTTGATAATTAATCTTGTCTCTCTATTATTTAAATCTAGTATGGGAGCAATGGTATTAGAAATTTGATGAAGTGATTTTATTATTTGATTTCAAAATAAATAATAAATGTGTATGCCAAATTTTCTCGAAATAAGGGTGTCCAATATATATGGATAAATTTCTCAGTTTTGTACTAATATTTTGTTGCATTAATAGTACAACTTATTGGATCCTTTTTAATTGAAAGACTTCGGTCTTGTTAATGTTCTATTAGGGATATAGATTCTGAAATATGAGAATTAGGGGTGTATAACGGTTCGGTTAATCGGTCAATTTGGGAAAACCGTTAACCGAACCGTAACCGCGGTTTTCTGTCTTTTAAAACCGTAACCATAACCGTACCTACAAAAACCGTGGAATACTGTAACTGCGGTTAACCGTATTAAACTGTTCGGTTACGGTTAATAACTGTGGAATGCCTTCCTCACATAAGTCATATTAGAGGATGAATGTGAATGATTGAAGATAAAATGACACATAAGGAGCAATTAAATAAGGTAAGAAATATTTCATTCAGTCCCCTTATTTTTTCTTTCATTTGTAAACGGTACGATTAACCGCTTACGGTTAACCAAACCATATGATACGGTTCGGTTCGGTTAATAACCATGAATTATTACGGAAAACCGTAACCGAACCGAACCATGCGGTTTTTAGATTTCATTAACCGTAACCGTAACCGAACCATGAAATACGGTTATTAACCGCGGTTCGGTTCGGTTCGGTTCGGTTAGACGGTTTTTCGGTTTCTTTTTACACCCCTAATGACAATGCATATACCCAGACACATCTCATTACATAGAAAAAAAGATGCATTTATGTTTAATCAATTTTCCAGTTTACTTGTTTCTATTCATATGATCAAAATGTGAAATTGACCTAACATGAGGAAAGATCATGTTACAAGAAGAATATGAAAGAATTAGGATAGCTTAATGCATGATATGCAAGAATTACGATAACTTGATATTGGTAAACTAAGTGAATTTTTCAGTAATCCTGATTTAATGGATCGATATGTTGTTTTTAAAATTCTTAAACTTCTTAACATATGTATTGTCTCGACCCCGGACCAGGTTATCGACCTAATCCGAGATCGGGACTAGTGATGATAATTGGTGTGAATTTAAATTCAATCTTTTAATACTACAAGTGCACAACTGTCATTTTGAGACAGTGACAAGTACAGGTTGAATCCCACAAGGAGTACCACTAAGTTAAAATTCAAAATCTGATTTTTTTTATCAAAGATTAATAAGTAATTGAGATCCAAGAAAAGAAACTAGAAAAAATTCAGAAGCACAAACTAATCAAATATATAAAACAGATCATAATATCCAAAATCCACTAAGCAAGATAATTAATCCATCCATGCAATTATTCTACTATTTGTCCCAAAAATAACTCAGATCAGAAACAAATCAATATTTTGGATCCGGAGAATTTGTCTTTCGCAAAAATCAATTTTTAATAAAAAGAATAAATTCACAACCCAAGACCTCCTTCACCTCATAAAAGAATCAAACATCATAAGCATGACTCATCAAATTAAGCGTAAATTATCAAAGGATCTCAGCCCTTAGCATAATCTATCAAAATAAGTATAAATCATCAAACTATTTTCATTAGATTTCAAAACAGAGGTTGCCTAAGGCATGAAGACAGATCTATTATTCTAATAGAGCATGTATTTTGAAAGAGACAAGAAAGTAATAGAAAAATCATATAGATTAAATTAAAGATCTACTTAGCTTCATCTGTGTGCTCCAATCCAGAAATCTAGCCAGCCATTGAAAAGAAATCCATAAGTAATTTCATTGATAGCATCTCCTTGTACAATGGTCTCTCAAAAATCTCTCTTCTAAAATTCCTAATTTCTGGAACAGGGCTCTAGAATACCCAATAACACTCAAATTCTATTAAGTAGGGAAAGAAGAGAAAGAGGAGGGAGAGAGAGTAATTAGGGACGTCCAAGGGAAGGGAGTTGTCTCTCGTATGCTACCTTTTTTGTTCCTTTTATTTCTCCGATTATCTATCAGATACATTGAATCTGGACACCTTCTCTGCAGATTTGATTTTTCTTCATTGATTAGGTATATCTCTTATCCTTTTTTAATTTGAATAAGTTGGAAGCTTCTGGAAACCTCTGAGTGGCTTGGCTAATCTTCAGATGGGGTCCCACAAGGGATGTATAGCAATTGATTATAAACGGTGTGGATTTAATTGCAATCCCATCTAAAAATGAACATGAAAATCTCCGGTCCCATAACTTTGTCAATATAGCTTTGATTTGTATGTTCTTGGGCTCCACAGATATCTACTCTGAATAATCTTTTCAACGGTAGGTAAATTTCATCGATCCGACGGTCGGATTGAAAGTTATGGCCATTTGAAGATGAGTTGTCCTGAGAAAAATGGGATTAACTTCTAAAATTTTATTTGCAATGGATTCTTTCTCTGCACAACTTTCATTTTCGAAAGGACATCAGATGTGGATGATTCAAACTCTTCTTCTTTTGTTCCAATTAGAATTGTACTCTTTGAATTATCCATTAATAATTTTAAATTTGCAACTACTGCGGACCCTGCCATGTGGGACATTTCATCTGCTTAAACAATGGGCCCTATGAGAAGTCTTCTACTGTAGTTAGGACTCTTCAACTGACATGATGAGTGGACCCCTCCTTTGATTAATTTGCATATGGCTTGTGTGTGGGGTCCACATGGTGAATTCTTTAATTTACTTCAATTAAGTAATGCAGGGCCCAGGATGACAATGTGTGCTTGAAAGTGGGTTCCGTGACAGAGGCCTGCAATTCTCATTTTCTGCACATTCTAATTCAACACATCAAATAATAAAGAGCCCCTATTGAAGCGGGACCCATCCTGGATAGAGTTCTACTCTAACTGGGACTCTTCGGAGAAAATTTGCAAAACATTCTAAGTTAATGCAAAAAATGTATGAAAAGTATGAAAATTCAAGTTCCTAGGTGAAGATACATAAAATGATGGAATTAGATGAATAATGATACAATTCACCTAGTTAAACCCTTAATTCATCCTAAAATGATGCGTAAATGTGCAAATTCATGAATTCAACAATGATATAATGGATGAATAAGTGGTTGGTATCATAAAACCTATAATGCGTATACGGGTCAATAAAGAACATAATATTACCCGTGCACATGATTTCCCACAGGTGTCCGCGGTGAGGATATTACAACAATATAAATATTTCTTTTAAATGCGGAAGGTGTAGTAAATCAAACATTCAATTCATCTCTAGTAATAAGGATGACATTTGTATAAACAAAGTATGAGAATGAGCAATGATCATTAGTGCTTTCCTAAAAGAAATGTTAAATTTTGTACAAAAGATTATTTAATTACATTCCAAAAAATAAAGACCAATAAAGGTCAGTGAAACCCAAAAGTTCCCAAAAGAATGGTTATTCACAACCCAAAATGTTACGCTTCTCGGACAACCTAATGTCTAGATGACATCGTTGGCATGCCACTGGACTAATCGCTGCGGTTCGCCAACCGCCTCCTCCTCAAGGTAACCGGTAACTGGACTTGCGTACTAAAATAATGGATCAGACACGACGGTTTGGCAGGTGGGTGAAAACAATATGACAATAATTGAAGTTACCTTGGAAAACATTTAAACCTGTTTAAATAATAACTTTCATAATATAAAGGAATCATTTGCTGGAAAACAATATGCAATATAAAACATGTACGGTATCCAAGGAATCGGAAACAAATAAGTTGGCAACCACACAAGTCCTCTATTACCGAAGTGACAAGAGCATATTAGGGCGTTGATCTCAGTCACACGAAGTGAGGAGATTCAACGAAATATACATATACATATACTATACAGGATATAACCACGGTAGCGAGCCGGGCATCGGGAACAACGGTGGCGAGCCGGGTATCGGGAACCACGGTGGTGAGCCGGGTATTGGGACATGACCAAGGTAATAATATGGTAGCATGATCCAAACTGTAGCTGGCGGGACAAAAGGGGGATCTCCAAGTCGGTGGATCAGACCAACAAGGTTATCGAAGTTTAGTGGTGCCGGCTCATATGTCAAATAACAGAAATCAAGACACGTATAAATACATCAGGTGCAAGTATATAATCGGGTGGGACGGGGGTGCTCAAAGGCACAATATCATCTGAATGTCAAGTAATGCACGTCGGGGCTAGCAAAGTATCATAAATGTCATTCCAGTATTTTCGAGAGTGCATATCAAAATTCGGGAACAATGGGATACTATTGTATTTTTGAAATCTCAGGACAAGTATCGGGGTTCGAGACTAGTTCAAAGTGAGTAGGGGTCCCGTATGTCGATTTCAATATAGACTTGGTACTCCTTGAGTTTGGAGACATTCTGGGCTCCTTACCCACTTTGGCAATTTCAACACTTCCATGAATCTTTGTAATGTGGTTTCTTTCTCTTCATTCTCCATAATTCTAGGGAAAGGTCGGTTACCTGGTAGTTAGCTAGCGGTTAGCCGTTGATGGGGGGTTGCTAGACAAGCTGCAACATATTGGAATTGTAACCGCCATAATTCGGTTGGCTGGTGGTCACTAGGCGGCTAGCTGACTAGGTGACCGCTAGCTGACCGCCCCTTCAAAACTGAAAACAGTTCTCTGGAATTGTGACCGAACCTGGTTCGGTTAGCTGCCAGTCACCAGGCGGCTAGCCAACAGGTGACCGCTAGCTGAACGCCCAGCTGCGGAAAATTCACATTGAGTTCAGATTCAAGCCTTTTCTTCCTCAAAACAATTCTCCTTTTAATACAACATTTCCCTGCAATAAAATGAGCTCAAAAGCTCCTCCATTTCACCATTCAACACTTCATTTCTATTCCTTCAAATCCAACCAACCAAATCTCTTTCTCAACCATATTCAACCACAAAAGAGGAGAGAAAATCTACCAATCACCAAGATTCATTAATGTTACAAACAAGTGTTAAACAAGTGACTATAAATGCCCACATTTGTAAAGGTTAAACAAGCTAACAAGATTCATTTATGAGCATTTATTTCAAATCAATGCAAGTCAATAATGAATAGTAAAATCATCCATATTTCATAAAGACCATTCAAATCTCAAAATATCAATTCATCCACTTGCCTTAGATCCAAGCTAGCCAAATCAAGCTCTAATCACTCTTACAAGTCAAGCTCCAAAGCTACACACAAAACCCCCCAAAAACAAACCCTAAAGGGGTCAAAACAATGAAATAGAAAGAGAGAGATTCCAATAATGGAGATGGAGCTTCTCTTGGGTTACAAGAACACAAATCTAGAAGATGGAAGAGGTAGCTTACTTGGATGACCTTCAAATGGAAAGAGTTAGCTCAAAGAAAGCCTCAATGTTGATGGATTTCTCTTCCAAGGGTATCAATGGAGAGCTTGTAGGGTGAGGAGGAAGATGGTGACATCCATTCTTCAAGTGATGCAAGGTTGATGGAGATAATGGGGATGGAAAATCAAGAAGAAATAGAGAAAAGAGAAAACCCTAGCTAGGAATGCTTTTGAGCTGGAAAGAGAAGAAGAAGGGGAAAGTGAAGGTGATTTTTTTTTATTTTTTAATTTTTTTATATCAATTGAGATGGGCTCCACCACTTGAAATTCTTGTGGGGTTCAAAACATGGCTTTCGGGACTTCAGATGAGTTTGACGAAGAAGAGAAAAACGATCGTCGAAATTTCTAGTTTCCAAAAAGTATATATTTCAAGGGTTTCGGTGATATCGAATATTGTGTCCAAATTTTGTGATAAAAGACTATTTTGCCCTCAATGTCATGAAAGTCGGGTTTCGGGGTTTCGAACGGGTATGTGATCAACATGAAAGTTGAAGAGATTAACGAGATGATTCAAACGGGGTTAAAACACTAATTATAGGAATCTCACAAAATCTCTCAAGTACACGCAAAGTCACAAAAGGGAACCACCAAAGGATCCCACTAGTTACAAAGGCACTCAAAATTTCCCAAAGATATAGTAAAAGCTATTCTAATCCCAACTTAACTATAATACACTAATCATGCTTAAGACTAATACACGACTTAATTAGTACTAATCGAGGTCACTCAGGTCGGGGTCTTACATTTATGCATTAGATTGACCTATTTGGGTATCTTCCGATTTGAAAGGTGTTGTGATGTTAATTGGAACGCTAGTTTAGACGATTCCATGTCCAAAAGTAGTTGGATATATGCTCTTGGTGGGGCTGCCACGTTCTTGGGGTATCTATAGGACAGACCTATCGCCCACTGTACTATGGAATGCACATTTGTGACAACTTACAGTAGGAGGCAAAGAGGTAGTGTGACTGAAAATTTACATTTAGGAATTTCAATTTGGTCAAAAATAAAGCCACCAATTCCTTTGCATAGTGATATGATGCTCCATTATTATGAGTGTATAGTAAGTGTACATGGTTAGTCTAGGGATATTGGACAAATACATTGCTATGTGGTTGGATTGCTTAATCCAATGTGATCGGTTTTGATCATGTGAGGTCAAGTGCAAACTTGATGGATTCCTTGGTTAAAGGCCTTACAAGGGATGTTAACTTCTATGGGGATGGTTTAGACCCACTTATTTGATCACCTATGATAGAAACTGGACTCAGCGTTATTTGTACCCCAAGTTGTGAGTTCAATGAGAAAAAAATATCATCAATTTGTGATCTGCAAGCACTAAATACACTTATTTCATCCCCTGGATTAGAAGTAGTGCTTGCACCTGTAACGAAAAAGGAGAGGTTGAGCCGGGCTCTTAATGGATCTATAATAGATTTATGTTGTGGCGTTTATGTTCTTGGGGATCTTATGATAAGTCCACCAATATAAATGTGGAAGTGCGGCCGCTTCCTATGAGGATTGGGTTTTCCTCAAGAGCATTCATGAAACTAGGATATAGACACCTGTCCTGAGATAGTGTCGGTTTTATTTGAACTAGAAGCTAAGAAATTTTATGTGCGATAGTATTTCCAGTCTTGTCACATGGAGTCACTAATCTGAAGCTGCGGCTATTAGGCACTTCGATGAGACTTTGAAATCTATCACTAATTGAAGTTTCAAGTCCACAACACACCTGTCATTTATGCATAAAATTATGGGAGATCAATAGGAGAACAAATCTTCATATTGTGAGGGTCATTGCACTAGTTTTTCAAAATTATGGGATCCCTTCATGATTTTTCAAAATTGTTGAGGTCTTGATGCAATATTTGAAATTGTGGGGGTCAATGTTTCTAACATTATGGGGGCTTCTTCTTTGTAATTTTCAAAATTGTGGGGGATTGTTTGAGACTTTTGAAGATTGTGGAGAATTGTTGGAAATTTTCAAAATTAAGGAATCTAAAGTTTCATTTTATTTTCTTGGAAAGAACTTTTTATATTCAATCAATTTCATGTAGAAAATTTTTTGAAATCCCATGGAAAATAACCCTTTTGAAAACCCATTTTTTATTTAGAAACTTACATTCTTTTAAATATAGCCCGCATCCCACATCAGATATGTTGTGGAGGAAAAACACATGTATAAGAGATCCCTCTACTTACCATATTAGTCTATTAATAGACTCGAAGCTTGATTGGTGAACTAGGGCCTGGATTTTTAATCCAGAATGAGGAGGCGGAAAACGTCTTAAGAAAGCGATTAGACGCTGGGTTGGACATTGTATAGGTTGTCATTAATTAAAGGCTTTTTGACAGAATGCCCCTTGTAGTTTTACACTTTTTTCAATTTAGACCCTAATCTATTAGATTAATTAATTTACCCCTTACATCAATTGATTTTGTATTTAGTTGGCCCCTCCGTCTATTAGCCGTTCAAATCAGAAACGAGACTCATAACTCCGTACAAATATCTAACAGGCCAACTAAACTTTGGCATCTCTCTCTCTCTCTCTCATTCATTTGTCTCTTTCTTCTTCATTTTTGTCGGATTCCTGTTAAGGTTTTGAAAGAATCGTTCTTTAGGTTTTGTGAATTAGGGTTTGGAATGAATGCAACTGCATTCAATCGTTGCATCTGTTAGGGCTAGGGTTAGGGTTTCGTTCGATCTATTGCAGTTGTAGAGGTTTCTCTAATGGAATGTTCATCGAATCCTGCCTTGGATGACACAGTAGATCCGAGGCCCTTGCTTAGGAACATGTCTCCAAATTGGGACGACAACAGGGGCCATCGACCCTGCCGGCGGCCGAGCTTGAGCGGCGCCGCATTGTTCCTCCACTAGGCGAGTAGCCGCCAGATCATGAGAGAGCCATCGCTGCTGGTGAGAGAGACCGCGACGGAGCAGCTGGAAAAGCAGTAGAGCGATTGGGCAAATTCGAGGTTGGTGGTTGTTCTTGATCTTATGTGGAATCTAGCGTTTGTGGTGGCGGCGACGGCGGTTCTAGTGCGAGCATGGACAGGGATCCATCAATGCCTTTGAGGCTTTGGATCGTGGGGTATGCATTGCAGTGCTTGCTGATATGGTATGTGTTTGTGTTGAGTATAAGCATAGGCATCATCAAGTCCAGGGAGAATTGATGGAGGATGGGAGTGGGAGGAGTTTGAGTTATCAGCAGAATGTGGAGGAAGATGGAGAGTATGATGCTGAGCAGACACAACAATGCCTTCCCTCCCAAATCACCTTCAGTCTTCTTTAGTCCTAAAGTCGCCTTTAATCCTCGCCGCCTTCCTGCATCATTCACCCTCTTTCTTCGTCTCCTTCTCCGTTCACCGTCCTTTTCATCGATCGCCTGAATCGACCCTCCTAAACAAAGCAGTATGAGAAAATCCCTAACAAAAGGACAATCTCAAGCTAATGACATACGAGACGTCAACGTTTAGTTGGCCCGTTATATACTTGAATGGCGTTAATGAGTCCCGTTTCTGATTTGAATGGCTAATATACGGAGGAGCCAACTAAATACAAAGTATTTTGATGTAAGCGGAAATCTAATAGCTTATGGTCTAAATTGAAAAAAAGTGTAAAATTATAGGGGGCATTCTATCAAAAAGTCTTAATTAAAAGATCACTAACCATGAGAAACACAAAGCACCCAATGGACACTACAACAGTTTACATCTTTAGCGACGAATTTTTTCATCGCTAAAAGTCTATAAAACATCGGTAAAACACTTTATCGACGAAAATATTTTCGTCGGCCAGACGTCGGTAAAAAGTCGTGGACAAAACCTTTTATCGATGAAATTTTTTCCCGTCGGCAAAAATATAATTTTTACTGACGATTATTGGACTTTTACTGACGAAAAAAATCGTTGGTAAAATTATTTTACTTTCTAAAAATTTTATATATAACATTTGCCGACGTTTTTTTTCGTCGGAAAAATAAAAAAGAAAAAATAATTAAAAAATAAAAATATTTTTCCCGACGTTTTTTTTTCGTCTGCAAAACAAAACAAAAAAAAGAATCATAAATAAAAATACTTTTCCTGACGTTTTTTTCGTTGGCAAAAGAAAATTAAAAAAAATAAAAAAGAAAAATACTTTTCCCGACGTTTTTCTTCATCGGAAAAATAAAACTAAAAAAATAAATAAAAAATAAAAAAACTTATACCGAAGTTTTTTTTTTTCGAGAAAATCAAATTAAAAAACATAAAAAAGAAAAATACTTTTCCGACGTTTTTCTTCGTCGGTAAAATAAAACTAAAAAAATAAATAAAAATGAAAAAAACTTTTACCGACGTTTTTTTCAACGGCAAAAAAAAAACAGAAAAAAAAAAAATATTTTTGCCGAAATTTTTTTTCGTCGGAAACACCAAAAAATAAAAAGTAAAAATCTTTTTACTGACGATTATTTCCGTCGGTAAAAAATGTCTTATTTTTTATTTATTTTTATCTTTTATTTTGCCGATGAAAAATCAAAACATCGGTAAAGGTTTTTTATTTTTTTAAAAATATTTTATTTGCTTTTTCAATATAATTTTCCTATAGACCTGTTTATACACCTGTATCAAAAATAAACTTGTTCATGTACCTGTATTCAATTTAAAAAATGCATACAAACAAAATTTGCTAAATAAACAAACAACCATCACCCATTTTCATCAAATCATTCATCTCATTAACCAAATATTACAATAATTAATGATACAGTCCTATATAAATGTCTAATATAAATATACAAATAAACAAAAAAGATTAAAGCACCCCCAAAACTTTGCAACTGACCCCTAAGTGTCAATCAATCTGCAATGACAAAAATAACATTAGAATCTTTTCAATGAACTAAAATATAAATGAAAGAAAAACATATATATTTATAAATCTTTTCCTAATTCTTTTGGCTGCCTGTTTTTTTCTAGCCTAAGGGTTTAGAATCTGGCGGTTGTTGTGTATAATTCACTAATTGAAAGCCCAATTCACTAACCTTAAATTCCTACAAGTTACTTTGGTCTTGAACAAGGTACCCGTTCTGGTTTCTGGGCTATTCGATGGCCGTTTCCCGTTTTCGACCTCCGACGGCCTATTTTCAAGACTAAGTGTTAAGAATCCTACGTTTTTAGGTCTAATTCGTTAACCGAGAGTCTGATTTACAAGCCGTCAGTTTCAGCAAGTTAATTTTGACTCGAGCGAGGTGCTCGTGCCGGTTTCTGATTTTTCTGGGGGCCGTTTCCTGTTCCAGACCCCGGCGGGCCGTTTTCGAGCCTAAGTGTTGAGAAATCCGATGTTTTCATTTCTAATTCTCAAACCGGGAGTCCTATTTGTGAACCATCAGTTCCCACAAGTCACCCTATCCTCGAGCGAGGTACTCGTGCCAGTTTTTGATTTTTTCGAGGGCCGTTTCCCTTTCCGGACTCTCGGCGGGCCATTTTTGAGCCTAAGTGTTGGGAAATTTGATGTTTTCTCTTCTAATTCTAAAACCGGGAGTCCTATTTTGCAAACTGTCAGTTTTCACAAGTCACTCTACCCTCGAGCGAGGTGCCCGTGCCTGTTTCCGATTTTTTAGGTGGCCGTTTCCCTTTCCGGAACCCCGGTAGACCGTTTTCGAGCCTAAGTGTTGGGAAATCCGATGTTTTCGCTTCTAATTCTCAAACCGGGAGTCCTATTTGCGAACCGTCAGTTCCTGCAAGTCACTTTACCCTCGAGCGAGGTGCCCGTGCCAGTTTCGATATTTTCGGGGGCCGTTTCCTGTTCCGGAACCCCAGCGGGCCGTTTTCGAGCCTAATTGTTGTGAAATCCGATGTTTTCGCTTTTAATTCTTAAACCGGGAGTCCTATTTGCGAACCGTCAGTTCCCACAAGTCACTCTATCCTCGATCGAGGTGCTCGTGCTGGTTTTCGATTTTTTTGGGGAACGTTTCCCGTTCCGGACTGCCGGCGGACCGTTTTTGAGCCTAAGTGTTGGGAAATTCGATGTTTTCGCTTCTAATTCTCAAACCGGGAGTCCTATTTGCGAACCGTCAGTTCCCACAAGTCACTCTACCCTCGGGCGAGGTGCTCGTACCGGTTTTCGATTTTTTCGGGGGCCGTTTCCCGTTTTGGACCCCCGGCGGGCCATTTTCCAAGTGTCAAAAGCAACCTTGCTCACCAAGATTACTCATATGTTTCTCGCTGTTTTGACTTTTTTCCATTGAATGACACCCTTTTCGTAACTTAAGTGGTGACTTTTCTCTTTATCAAAACATCATCTAATAGAACATTAGTGCCGTGATCAACTTATTGCAGTGCAACACACTCAAGTAATAGCATAGCTGAAGTAAATTAGTGACCATAAGATATGTGCATGCCAAGTCATCATCATCTCAGAATTCAGGTTTGAGTTGTAACAGATTCAAATGAGAGATAATCTTGATGTTTCTAGTTTTCTTTAACTACACAATATATATATATATATATATATGTTAGGGAAGTGGTAAAATAAGAAAAATAATATGCAAATGATGAAAAAAGTATATACATAAACAAAAAAAAAAAGGGTTTCCTTTGCAACTTAAAGTCATGTAAGAGATCAAAAGATGTCTGTGTGCATCCATGTATCAGGAAAGCTTGAACTAAAGAGAACCCCAGATATTAGATTAATAAATTACTAGAATAATAAATTTAAATAGAAAACAGTAATTGAATTTCCTAGTTGGCTACGAAAGGGTACCTGTGGCACATGAGCACCAACAATGGCTGTTAGGTCATCCCCCATTGCATTCAAAACATATTGTACCATACCAGCCGTTGTACTTTTTCCTGCAAATATCAGCCATAAAATAGACAAGAGAAAAGGAAGGTAAAGAGATTAGCTGCACTATGTATAAAACCATTGCAAGCAAATTTTCTTCTAATGAAGACCCTAAGTTTAAAAAGTATATAATGAACCAAACAAATGAGTATTCAACAGAAAAGTTTCAATAAGCAACACAGTGTAACTCATGTAATGCCTGAGAGCATTCACCTTTCCAACAATTATGTTAACTTGAGACTATAGGTGATGGAACAGAAGCAACGAAACTCATTTAGCATTCAAGTCATACCATGGGTTCCACTAATAGCAATGAGATTGTAAAGCTCCGTTTCCTTACCCAACCATTTGTCTCTCTTGTATCTGAATAATGAAAAAGAAAACAATTAAAAGAAATAAATAACGAGTACTACTTTTCTATCTAACACAGTTTGGCTGCTAAAAATAGAGTAACAAAAATCTAATTTACTTAAAGAAGAAAATCCAGTCATACTCTAAATTGGCGTACTTAATTATAGAGTCTAAAGATACCAAAACCACACTATCTGCAGACTCCAATCGATGTCAGCAGATATAAGCATGTGTCAACACGCTTTCATCTACAACCTTTGGTATCATTAGATTGTCACAATACTAACACATCCACACGCAAAAAGGAACACACATGTGAAAGAAGTTGCTGGTCCCAGATGGGTGTCGGAACCGAACTCGCCGAGAACCTTGTGCGTTTCGGTGTGAGGCAGATCTACAAACTCGCTGCGAATACTCTCAGATCTCTGGATGATCAGAAGTAAGGGTTCCCATCTCCCTTAAATAGAGTAATCCCTAGGAGTTACATCTCTATCTGAATACTACCTTTCCTGGAATCCCACATCTCTTGACCAGCGTGGGAAATCTACCAAATCGGGAGTCTGAACTAGATCCAAACTCTACCACCAAGAGTTTGATCCTTATCTGACTCAACCAGATCAAGACTTGTTGGGAGTTCATACGCGGCAAATCGCCGGGCTCGATCTGGCGTGGGCCCTATGGCAGTCGGGCCACACAATTTTCCAACAATCTCCCACTTGGCACGAATGCCATGGTTGACAAGCGTGCCAATGTACATCAAATGTATTTGAGTCCCATGCACATCACATGCCTCGCAAATTCTTCCGTGGGCAACAATTTGGTGAGAACATCAGCCATCAATTCCTTAGAGGGCAAATAAGAAATTTCAATTTCTCCATTCTCAGCCTTCTCCCGGACAAAATGATATTTTATCTCAACATGCTTTGATCGGCTGTTAAATTTTGGCTCAGTCACCATTGAGATGGCAGACGTACTATCTACGTTCATTGGGACAGGCTGATCCTCACTTATTAAATCAATACCACATAAAAAATTTCTTAACCAGATAGCCTCCTGAACTGCGGTACTACAAGCTATATACTCTGCCTCGGCCGTAGACATGGCCGTTGAGGTCTGTTTCTTGCTACCCCAAGAGATTGCACCTCCCCCTAGAGTATACACATAGCCTGTGGTTGACTTTCTTTTGTCTAAGTCACCGGCCCAATCCGCATCGGAATAGCCACGCAATTTCAGGTCATCACCTTGATAACATAGTTGCAACTTCAAGGTGCCTTTGATGTACCGTAGAATCCTCTTAACCGCATACCAATGAGGTAATCCAGGGTTACTTAGGAATCTACTCACGAGACCCATGGCGAATGCAACATCCGGTCTCGTACACAGCATCGCATACATGATGCTTCCCACAACTTGAGCATAAGGCTTGCCCCGCATTATTGCCTTATCTTCCTCAGTCGTGGGCCCCTATTTGCTGGACAATTTTTCACTTTTGTTAATGGGAGTATTGACTGGCTTGCACATCATCATATCAAACCGTTTTAACACAATTTCCAAATAGGATTCCTGTGACAAAGTCAATAACCGATTCGGCCGGTCACGGGTGATCTTTATGCCCAGTACATATTTAGCCTCACCCGTGTCCTTCATCTCGAATCTTGACTTCAACCACTGTTTGATTTCATTGACGGCATCCAAATCATCACCAGCAATCAGGATGTCATTCACATACAATGACAAATATAAATAGTTACTCCCACTACGTTTAACATAGAAACATATATCAACAGTATTGGGGACAAAACCAATTTCACTTATGGCCTGGTGAAATTTCTTGTACCATTACCTCGATGACTGTTTAAGTCCATGGAGTGCCTTTTGTAATTTATACACTTTGTCCTCATGACCTTGCACCAAAAAACCTTCAGGTTGTTTCATGTAAATCTCTTCATCCAATTCGTCATTCAGGAAAGCAGTTTTTACATTCATTTGGTGCAATTCCAAGTCATGATAAGCCACAACCGCCTTAAGGGTCCTAATGGATTGGAATTTTACGACCGGGGAGAAAGTTTCATCGTAATCAATTCCTTCCACTTGCATGAAACCCTTGGCTACCAACCGTGCTTTGTATTTATCCAAGGAACCATTCGAATTGAATTTCTTCTTAAGAACCCATTTACAACCAATGGCCTTTCGACCTTTGGGTAGATCGACTAATTGCCACACCTGGTTCTTATGAATTGATTCAATTTCCTCTCTCATAGCATTCATCCAATTTTCAGCATCATGCCCATTGATTGCTTGAGAGTAAGACGTCGAATCCAAATCCTCTGCGGTTTCCACTAAACTGCAATAATCACCCAGATATGACGGATGTTTCCTTATCCGAACGGGTCTACTTAGTTCTGGTTGTTCCTCATCAAGTGGGTCCTGGCCAGGAGTTACATTTCCAACGTCAACCACGTCGGATCCCCCACTTGCTTGAACATCCTTATCCTTCAAAGATCTCATAGAAATCCACCATCCGTGGTCTATCTCTAGGATTAACCGTTGGATTCTCAAGGAAATACACATCTCGACATTCCATGATTATTTTGTTATCGTGATTATACACACGATATCCTTTTGAATGACTTGGGTAGCCAATAAACGAGCAATTCTTTCTCGTTTTTGCTTGCAGTTTGTGTCTTTCTTGTGGCGGTAACAGGACATGTACGGGGCAGCCCCAAACTTTTATATGTTCCATTTTAGGTTTGGCTCCAGTCCATAACTCATACGGGGTCTTGGGCACAGATTTAAAGGGCACCCTGTCCAATATATATTGTGCAGTATTAATTGCCTCTCCCCACAACTACAGCGGAAGTTCCGCGTGGCTCATTATAGACCTTGCCATGTCCAAAAGTGTTCGATTTCGACGTTCAGCCATGCCATTTTGTTGTGGGGTGTAAGGGATCGCATACTCATGTATGATTCCCTCTTTTGCACAATATTCTTTGAACAACTCAGAAGTGTACTCCCCCCTCTATCGGATCGAATCCGTTTAATTTTCTTGCCCTTTTGATTCTGAACTTTAGCAGCATAAATTTTGAAAAAAATTAGTGCCTCATGTTTATGTTTAATTAAGTAGATATAACCATATCTGCTGAAGTCATCAATGAAGGTAATAAAATACACCTCCCCCATCCTAGTATGAACATTTAAGGGTCCACATATATCTGTGTGAATCAGGTCTAGCAATTCTGAATTTCTAGTTCCCTTTGGGAATGGTTTCTTGACCATTTTCCCACTTAGACATGGTTCACATGTAGGGTATTCCACTTTTCCAATATCAGGTAAAAATCCATCCCTAACCATTCTAGTTATTCTGTTCTTGTTAATGTGTCATAATCTGTAGTTGATGTGGGACTCAAGGTGGCACGTCCTTGTGCAGTAGCCTGCCGGCCCTCTTGGCCCACCCACATGGAGACCTGCCCACTTACACCAGACCACGGCAGGGGACCCACACTCGAACTAGTCGAGAGTCGGCTCTGATACCAATTGAAAGAAGTTGCTGGTCCCAGATGGGTGTCGGAACTGAACTCGCCGAGAACCTTGTGCGTTCAGGTGTGAGGCAGATCTACAAACTCGCTGCGAATACTCTCAGATCTCTGGATGATCAGAAGCAAGGGTTCCCATCTCCCTTAAATAGAGTAATCCCTAGGAGTTACATCTCTATCTGAATACTACCTTTCCTGGAATCCCACATCTCTTGACCAACGTGGGAAATCTACCAAACCGAGAGTCTGAACTCGATCCAAACTCTACCACCAAGAGTTTGATCCTTATCTGACTCAACCAGATCAAGACTTGTTGGGAGTTCATCCGCAGCAAACCGCCGGGCTCGATCTGGCGTGGGCCCTATGGCAGTCGGGCCACATAATTTTCCAACAACATGCACAAACATGAACATGCAAGCGAACATAACCACATTATTACAAAAGGAAACAAGGACAAGGAATTTCAACCAAAAAAAAAAAGAAAGAAGGAAGAAAGAAAAAGAAAACAAGATAGATACACACACATGCAGTCCAACAGATTTTGCATGCACAATTGCAGGATCATTTATTTCTTTTTACCGTTGCTACTACCTTGGCATCTTTCCCAGGTTGAGGCACAGTTGCAGGATCATTTTTAGGATGGGCTAGTTCCATGGATATCTCTGATGGTCTCTTACTTGTAGAAACAAAATCAATAGTTTCCTGCCAATAAAAGCGAAGTTTTAGAGCCATCCCATCTACCTACTATTGGAAATAGCCACCAATTAAAAAAAAAGGCCACCTTCCATCATCTTTTTCCAAGTCCATACCTTCTTAGATGGCTTCAAATGAAACTCTTCATTTTCCTCTTCTTCTTCTTCTAACTGCCATAGCTTTGTAGATGGCTCCACATGCACAGGTTGAGAAGGGAAAATATTCAAAGTGATTCTGATTCCTCCTGAACTTTCTACATACAAGAAGTACTTGGCATTAGTTAAATCTCCTAAAAAGGGTGCAACTGAAACATCTAAAAAAAAACAACATGAGAAATAAACAGACACATGAAGAGGAAAAGCAGGCTATTATTCCACATACATAATCGTGACAGAATAACCCAAGATAGAAAGAGAAACAAAGCAAGAGATGTTTGATCAATGAGGATGGAACCTCAAAAACCTCATGCATTTAAAGTCTAAATGTATTGCCAGCTTAAAAATTTGCATATTCACTATACCCCATAATTCTTCATCTAACCACATCGAGCAAAATATATTGCCAGCTTAAAAGTTTGGGAGAGTATGACAATTTAAAAATGTAAATACCTGATAAATATAGAAAATATGTTCTGATGCAATTTCGAGCAGTGCACTTGAGTAGTTGATGGGAGATCGATAGTGTGTGCCCATCAAGAAAATCCTCAAAGCCAATGGGTGGTATAGTTTGCAAATCTACAACACAACTAATATGTCAAGGTAAACTTTAATTGTGCAAGAGAATTGCAAAATTCAAAATTTGAGTGCAAGTGAGCCAATGAGTATACCATGGTTACAGTGGTTTCATAACAAAAAAAAAAGAAGAAGTATTTAGTGAATTACAAAAAAGAAAGAAATAAGTATGACATTAATGTAGCTTAAGCAATCCAAATGCATGAGTCATTTACAAGTAAACCAAGTAGCCTACAATCAATCAGTTCATGAAGATATAAATAGTCCATAGCCTGTTCCATTATCATGCATATGTGTGTTCCATTGAACCACTGACCTTTGGGCCAGGTGAGCCCTCTCCAATAAAAAATAAATACATGAGATGCCATCATAAATACTACTTTTTTTTTTTTTTTTTTGTAAAAAGAAACATACCTATCACAAAGGGTTGTATGAATTGTAGGGATGGGATCATCCATGAAACTCAGCAACTGGAAGTGGTCCCAAGCAATTGTAGGCTCTTCAAATTATCTGCAGTACACAAGAAATTAGCAGCCAAGACCAAATTGGATATAAAATGCTGTTTGAATGGAAGTATGTAAAAAACTAATAATGAACATTAAAAATTCTTGTGGCATTGCATCTAAAAAGAATAAAAAATGTGTTAAAATTTCAAGAGAATAATTTACTAACCAAAGGGTTGCATCATGATCTCCAGTAGCTGTGCCATCACCAACAGAAGTGGTCCCTCTCGTGATGTCGAAATAACTGGTCGGATCTATCCCTGCCGCAACTACCAATTGTTAAACGAGGGCCTCAAGTGCACGTGTCCTCCTGTCTTGCTCAGCCTGCCTCCTGTCCTGCTCAACCTGCCTCCTGTCCTGCTCAGCTTGCCTCCTACCCTGCTCAGCTAGCTGCTCCCGCAGGGCAATCACCTCAAGATCCGGTGCCCGAGGCCATGTGGAAGACGAAGAGTTCCTCGTGTATATTCCATACCCTTTTAAGTATCCCGACCTCGTCCTAAGCACATCAACAACAATATGTTCCTCAGTCATCGGAGCTATGACAGAGGGTTGCAACTGCTCTTCAGTCCGCTGCACTAAGGCCTCCTGCCATTTAAATCAATAAGGGGATTTAGTATGCTTTTATGGCATTATTGGTCATAATTGATTGATTATCAAACGTACATGTGTCTGCTGAGCCACCTCATTTACCCATTGATTACTCCTTTGTTTGTAGTGGGTGTTGCGGAAGAACTGAGTAATAGGCGGCGCTTGACCGACATTTTGTGTCGTCTGTCATTTGAAATAGCATTATATTAGATATGAACCCAGCTACATATTGATAAATTAATAAGCTTAATCAAGTTTCTTCATATGAATATGATTAGTACCATCAGAGAAATCCTCGATGCAAATGACCTGGAGCCACTAGTATGATTATATGGCAGCTTGGCTCGACTCTCTTGAGCTTTTTTTGACTTCGCCTACAAAGAAAAACAATAATACAATAGCAGTCATTTATAAAATCATTACTAATAGAATTACATTGGAATATAATTAATTGTTGTAGATAACATCCCAAAGTTACCTTCCAGGTTGGTGATTCCTAGCACTGCGAGACCATCAACTGCCAGTCAGCTGGATCACAACCCTCTGCCGGGTGGTCCTGGGGTCGGGGAACCCCCTGCTTCAACAGCTCGAGATAGTGACTATGCAACTCATACTTCCAACTCCTGTACGAACCCGCATTGGCGGTCAATATCCGCCCTGAGCTGCATATCACCCTCGTAGTCCCCGATATAAAAAATTTTGTGCAATTAGGGGAGAGCCATATAAAGATTAGTAGTAACAAAATATAATTAGATAATGTAATGAGGAGCACAACTATAATCAGTTTGGTTGATATTTCTCGTTTCAGTTTACCTTGACTGTAGCAATGACGACAAACTTGATCCCATTGTCAAGCTTCTTCCAACCATGGGGCTTGATTGGGGCAACCTCTCTAATGGCTAACCCAATATGGTTAACCAGTGATGGGGCATGTTCCCCTTCTGGCCTATGACTGGAGATAGGGATCGGGACTGGGATGTTATGACCCAGCTGTCTCCTCAGCCCTGTCACATTCTTCCCTTGCGTAACACCCCTTACACGGCTTGGAACCTTCGAGATTGGGGCTGATGCTGTTAAGATGACAATGCTAAATGAGTTAGTGAACAAAAATCACTAAATTCAGGTGAATTCAGGATTTTAAAAGGTCATAAGTTTCTCACCTACGCTGCTCCCGACTATATGAGGACTCGTCAGAGGTTGGGACGGCCGAGGCTGGGTCGGCGAGGGCTGTGTGGTCGGAGCCTGAATCGGCAGAGGTTGGGGGGCTGCCAAATTAGGGGTGCTCTCTGATCCTCCAGACCGTGTAACTAGAAGAGCCTCTGGCGGAGGTTGTGTCGAGGCCTCAGGTGTGCTCTCTACACGAGTTAACCTGAGTGCATCTGCAATCCTCCAAGCACATTTCACCCTCTTATCTCGTGACATATCTGCAATCTAGCTTAAAGCAAAGTGACAAGGAAAATAATAATTATTAGCAGAAATCAATAATATTAGTAAAGTGAATGTCAACAATTTACATTAAATGGAAATGGAAATCAATTTAACATGAGTGTCACCATCAAAACTAATATTTTAAAGTACACATCATAGACATTCACAGAAAGATTACCTCATCTATTTGAGACCAAGATGTATCGTCATCTACATCATCTTTGGGGGGAATGTAGTTCTCTTATCCTTATCATTCCCGTTAACGTTCCGCTTTCCCTTCTCGTCTGTCCCTTTAGCCGAACCAAATATAGTATGTGCGGTCAGCGGGAGCCCTAGAGATGCAAGTTTTTCCGCATTCTGCTTAATTGCCTTTTTTCTCTTTAATAAATAATTGGATGCTTGCACTTGACGGGACAACTCTCCTGGTTTGACCCATTTTTTCCTCCGTCTGGCATCTTTTGCAATTATGATATATAGAATTAAGAATAAAATGTGAAATGTAGAAATGTCTTATCAACATATGAACAAATCAGAAGAGAAAATGAAATTGAAGACAATGTCATTATGTACGACAATATCTTTATTAATTTACTTAATCGTTACATGTGTAAAACCTGAAACAAACACTACATGTCATATTCCATGTCATCATCTTCCTGACTATAAACATCATTTTCTTCTTCATCTTCGTACTCCGCCAGTGTTTCATCCTCGTCTTGGCCATCCCCGTCTGCTGACTCATCACCGAGAACGATCTCAGGATCTATATCATCCCTAGAGTATTGGACACTAGTACCATCGACGAGGACCAGGACAACAAATATCGTTTCGTCTTGCTGGAATGCATCATTAGGCACATCATCGTTGTCGTCGTCGTCATCCCGCTTAGCGGGTACATCCCATACTCCCCGAGGTTTGACCGTTCTACGACTCTCCAATTTTTTCCTCTACTGGTGTCATTGACGAAGAAGACTTGTGTCACCTGACTTGTTAGGACAAATGGATCATCCGTACACCACCGACCCCTGATATCAATGCTTGTAACATGGTCTTCGATGTTTATCTTGTGCTTGGTACTAGTGTTGTACTATTCACATTCAAATAAGATCACTTTACCCCCGTGCCGATAGGACAATTCCCAGACTTTGCAGATGTAGCCATAGTACTCATGTTTCACCCCTTCGTATTCCCTTTCCACAACCAAGCCGCTACTCTGGCTCCTACGACATTTCTCACGGTCTATAGTGTGGTATCGAATGCAATTGCAATCACACCCCTGGTAAAGATTCACTAGGGATTTAGGGCCATTTGCTAATGACCACATCTCATCAGAAGCTTCTGGTGACCCTAGAGTTCACAATTGATTCATCTACATAAGCAGATTAAGACAAATGTATTAGACTAATGTTATTTGAAGTGTAACCAATAATTATAAACAATTAAAATGATAACATTTTATATGTTTTACACGTTGTTTGAACCATTCTGCAAATTCTTTTCATTGTATCTGCCCGACATCTCCACCTCTTTGATCTTGCACTAAACAATCCCTACTCAAGATAGCTTTTAATGAATAAGTAAGAGTATAGAATGAATAAAGGAGTTAACAAGCAATGCATAAATATGGCTAGATTGAAGCACATACTGTAGATATGGCTCCACCTCGGGGTAATTATTCAACACAAACCAATGAGCCATGTCACGCTCTCTTTGAGAAGGATCATGTGCCCTTGGCATCAGTCCGATGGGACAGACAGTTTGTGTGAAGACCGACATCCCAGGGCCACATTCGCCACCATCATCATAACGCTCTACTCGAGGAGTCTGCCTTAAATACATTAAGCAAAAAGTGAGCCACTCTTTGACAATGTATGCCTCGGCAATCGAACCTTCAGGCCGAGCTCGGTTGTAAACGTATCCTTTTAGGGTCTTCAGAAACCTTTAAACAACCAATGATAACAATTACGATTTTCAATGCAATGCAATTGCACTAATACATAAATAATTAATCAATGGTCATCAACTATTACCTTTCTATCGGGTACATCCATCGATATTGCACCGGTCCACCAAGCATGGCCTCGCTTGGCAAGTGAACCGATAGATGAACCATCACATCAAACAAAGCAGGAGGAAAAATCCTCTCTAGCTTGCACAATATTAAAACTATCTGCTCCTCCAATTTTTTCAAATCATCGTGTCTCTGTGTTTCGAGCAGAGGTCTTAGAAAAAGCTGCCTAGCTCAAACAATGTTGTACAAATATCCTTATTCAGAAAGCCGCGCATGCCAATAGGAAGGATGCGCTGGATGAGGATATGGCAATCATGGCTCTTTAAACCAACTAATTTATCATTTTTCGAGGTTACACACCTCGAGAGGTTCGCCGCATAACCGTCTAGGTATTTGATAGAATTCAAGAATTCATAAAATCCATCTCTATGTTTTGATTCCAGAGTGTAAGAGGCACGCAGCTTCAAGCTGGATCCATCGCCCCTCTCCACTGGATGTAACTCTGGCCTGATGCCCATATTTTTCAAATCCTTACGCGCTTTCTCGGTGTCGTTGTTTTTGCCCTTTATGCCCAAAATTGTTCCAACCAAAGCTATACAAATGTTCTTCTCAATGTGCATAGGATCAAGGTTATGTTGGAGTTTTTTGCACTTCCAGTAGGGCCATTCAAATAGAATGCTTTTCTTTGTCCAATTTAGTTCTCCAGAGTCACGTGGTCTTTTGTTATTCTTGCCTAACTTGACTGGCGCTAGTTCTTCAAGCTGGTCTAGTACCTTTTGCCCTGGTAAATCCAAAGAAATCTTTTCACGCTCAGGCTGACCGTTGAAGGCCTTGCTTCTACGCCATTGGTGGTTAAGTTCCAAGTATTTTCGATGGCCAATGTACCCAATCTTATCTTTCAACTTCACCCCTAATGAGCTGTCGTTACACGAGGGGCAAGTGTTATAACCTTTTGTGCTCCACCCAGACAAGTTACCATACACAGGAAAGTCATTTATCATCCACATAACTGCCACATGCATTTGAAAGGCCTGTTTAGCGGAGGCATCATAAGTCGATACGCCATGATCCCACAACTCCTTCAACTCATCAACCAAGGGCCTCAGATATACATTGATATCGTTTCCCGGTGAGTTTGGTCCTGGAATAAGTAATGAAATCATCAAGAATGGCTTCTTCATGCACATCCATGGTGACAAATTATATGGCATAAGTATGACAGGCCACATGCTATAAGAGGTGCACATGTTACAGAAAAGATTGAATCCATCGGTGGCTAACCCCAGCCTCACATTACGTGTCTCTTGGGCAAACTCTGGATAATTCTTATCAAATTCTTTCCAATCCACTGAATCAGCCAGATGCCGCGCTATCCCATCGTCAACGCGCTTATCACTGTGCCATCTCATCTCTGTGGCTGTCTTCCTTGATATATACAATCTGCGTAACCTTGGTGTCAATGGGAAGTAACGGAGCACCTTATGAGGGATCTTCTTTCGCTTGCCATCATTGACCTTTGTACCTAGGCTCTTCACATTCTGGACATTTATCCAATTGAGCATTCTCCTTCCAGTACAGCACACAATTGTGTTTGCAGGCATCTATATTCTTGTATCCCATGCCCAAGTCACGTAATAATTTATTTGCCTCGTAAACTGAGGCCGGCACCACATAACCTTCGGGTAAGAAGTCCTTAAAAATCTGCAAAACCTTGTCTAATGACTTGTTGCTACACCCACTTTCAACCTTCACATTTAATATCTTGATAACAAATGATAACAGAGTATCTGAGCTTTTGCATCCTGGGTACATGCCACACTGAAAAGCCTTCAAATTTTTTTCGAAATCATGCACATCATCCCTCTCTTGAGTATCTTCCTCCAAGTAAGTTCCCCTACGATGGTCCTCTATCAACTCATCGTATTCAATCTAATTCTCTTCTGATTTATCCTCGCTTTCATCCGAATCTTCTGGTTGAACTATAGGTTCGCCGTGATATATCTACCGTAGGTATGAGAACATCATACCTTGAATGTGCAAATAGCTCCTCACGGTTACATAGCCATGCTTCCGATGGATACAACAATCGTTACACGGGCAGTTAATCAACAATGCCCCGCCCGAATTCGCCTTTGCAAAATCAATAAATGAGTTCACCCCAGCTATGTACTCCGCACTAAATCGGTTCTGATAATGTAATATCCAACTCCTGTCCATATTTGAAAAGACATTTAACATTATAAGTTTGTATAATTCTGTGATTTTATGCTTAATGAAACCTTTTATACATCCGCGAGCATTGAAAATCAATTTTGGAAATTCTCATATTAGTTCCTACTTCCAGCCTTTTCTCTTTTAACACAAAAAACACATTATTGTATCAAACTGTAAAAAAATTATAATATCTTCAAGTTGTGAAATGTTTGATGTTCTACACACGTGACCTTAATAAATCCAAAAGATTCCTAAAATGACGTAGTCCATTTGAATCAGAAGGGAGAAACAGATAAAAAATTAATGAAAGGCAAATATAAATATCAACACAATAGATAAGAGCCCAATCACTCTATCTTCTTCCAACAGTCAACAGTCAACAACTTGTAAAAAGATCATATATGTATCTGATATACACCTAAAACTGAATGTCTAAGATATAAACCTCATCAGTTGCATATTTGGAAGAAACCCCATGTTTTCTTATAAATACCAATATTAAAGAATGAGTGTCTTTTAACTTTGAATGCATTTTTTTATATTGATGTAGAAGCTGATGATCAAATTTTGTTTGGATATGTGACCGATCTAACCAAGCTCTAAAACGGAGAACTGTTTTAAAAAACGGAGAAAAAAAAAACCCCAAGCTCTAAAAGGAGCAAGAATAGTTATTGGTGGGTTGTTGTAATTGGCATTGTAAAAGTTGCATGTGAGCAAATCTAGAGACCTCATGATCTTCTCTGTTCTCCCAGTGGATAAAAACATCCATCTTCCAAGGGAAAAAAAAAAAAAAAAAAACCAACCAAAGAGATGGTGCTCCTTGTTTGGACACGTCACCAAGAAAAGGAGAGAGAGAGAGAGAGAGAGTGCTAGGGGAGTATAGTGGATATATTGTGGCCCCACTATAATAGCAAGCATAGAAATGATTCTTGCAATTCCACTGATGGAAGCTAATGTATTTTATGTTAATTTCTAAATTTTGACATACTCAACTAGCATCAGACATTTAGATTTCTCTTTTATACTAGTAGAATTCCTCCTTTGTGCTTGTTTTTAATTTTAATGAAAAGTACTATTAAAACCACCACCAACACTCATTTGTCTACATATAACATCATCAAAACTATTTCAATCATACAAAAAGACATGGAATATGAGGTTGGTTTGAGATGCATGAGTAGCCCAAGATCAAGATTATGGAGGAAAAAGAATTCTGATGGTGTACAAGCAATACACTTTATAATCTGATTCTTGAGAGGAAAGATGTATTTCCTTGGCAATGAACACTTTTTTCAATTTTGGGTTGGAGAGTAATCTGAGTGTTTAGGCCAGTTATGTCATGCTGGGCAGAAGAACATAAAGGACTAAGAAGATAATAAAAAATTGAACAAATAGAGAGAAAGGGTGTTAGGTCTAACAGCCTCGTCAGAATATTCAAGTCGACCATCCGATCTAGACCATTAGATCTTCCTAAAAAAAAAAAAAAACAACTAAAACCTTACAAAAAAAAAAAATCCCTCCATCTGTCACACCACCACCATCACCACAGACATAACACACAGTAAATAAAAACTAAATAATCTGCAACCAACCATGAAAACACATTTACAATCTACATTTACATAAATTTAAAAAAAATTATACCTTAGATGGTTGCAAAAATCGTTGGCAAATATAGGGTTGCAAAGACCGAGCAGAGAGAGGATTGTAAACTTGAGGGGGGAAAAAAAAGAAAAATGAAAAGAAAAGAAAGAATAGAGATAAGGAATCGCTGGGGCATACAGAAACTTGTTAGCCGCAGCTTACAGATGAAAGGATTGCAGTGTGGTGGGCCTATTTGTTGTTAAGATAATCAATTGACCAAAGAAAAAAAACCCATTGACCTGTGATGTCAATCAAATTTAATGGATATTTAGGCTTTGATTAAAGTGGGTTCATTTTTATCACCATATGGAGAAAATAAATTCAATCCAACCATGAATAGCACTCCAATTTGAGGCTACCAAGGGTATGCGTTCATCCAATAGTTTCCATTGACAAGCAGGAACCACTACATGATACACAATGAAATGTGATCCAAAAATGTGTTTATCCAATATTTCAGAATCAGCAAGATCTAAAAATGCTTACACATTATATCGTGAATGGCAGTAAATACTTCCACAAGATCCAGTTCACAGCCTCTACTAAGTACAAGGAAAATTACATAGATGAAACAAACACGAAGCTACGATGATCTTTAATGAATATACAAATTGAATAGTCAATAGAACTGCACTCGGCAAAACACAACTCCTTTAATGAATATACAATGATTTCTTTTGCCCAAACTAAAAAAAAAAAAAAAAAAAAAAACAGAGAAGTAGAGGAGAGAGCATACCAGAGAGAAGGGAGCGACAGCGGGAGAGGGAAAGAGAGCACCGGGTGAGAGAAAAGAGAAAGGTGGTGGGTCTCCCATTTTGGGCATAGTGAGAGAAAGCAGAGACCGAGAGAGAGAAAAAGCAGAAAGAGCGAGAGAGAGAGAAAGAGCAGAGCAAGAGAGAGAGAGAGAGCACAGAGATCGAGCGAGAGTGAGCGAGAGAGACAGAGAGATCAAGAGAGAGCACAGAGAGATCGATCGATCGAGAGAAAGAGAGAGAGCGAGAGAGAGACAGGGAGCAGAGAGATCGAGCGAGAGAGAGCGCAGAGAGATCAAGAGAGAGAGAGAGAAAGAAATAGCAGAGAGAGAGACTAAGAGAGACAGATCGAGCGTGAGAGAGAGAGCAGATAAAGCTAGAGTGAGAGAAAAGCAGAGAGAGCGAGAGTGAGAGAAGATACAGGGAGAGTGAGAGAAGAGCAGAGATCAGAGAGAGCGAGAGTGAGAGAAGAGCAAAGAGAGCGAGAATGAGATGAGAACAAAGGAAATAGGGCTTTTGGAGGTAGAGAGTCACTGGGAGCGAAAAGAGGGCGGGAGAGCGAAAAAGAAATTTACCGACGTTTATATTTCGTCGCAAAAAATGACTTTTCGTCAGTAAAAAATATTTTATTTTTATTATTTAAAAACAAATAAAAAAGTCTATCAACCTTTACTGACGTTTTATATTAAACATCGGTAATAAATTTTCCGACACTAATTTTCTTCGGAAAAAAACATTCGTCAGTAAAGGACTCCGATTTTTAATTTTCATAAAAATAACATTAAACATTATTGACATTTTACAAAAAACGTCTTCTAATTTTCATTTTACCAACTTCATAAAATTCGTCGATAATGTTTAATTTTATTTTTAGGAATGCTTATTTTCCCTAAAATGGAGTTAATAATAAAATTGAACTTTGCCAACGATTTTCAAGGAAACGTCGCTAAAATTTGATTTTACCAACGTTTTCTAATTCGTCGATCGGTAATAATCGCTGATTTTTACTTTTCCTAAAATTAGACCGAGAGAGTGAGAGAAAGAGAGCAGAGAGAGACCAACAGATCGGAGAGAGCGAGAAATCGGAGATATGAAAGACGGTAAGAGAGAGATAGAGAGAGAGAGAGCAGAGCAGAGAGAGCAAGAGAGAGAGAGAGAGAGAGAGAGAGAGAGAGAGAGCAGAGCAAAGAGAGCAAGAGAGAGAGAGAGAAGATTGAGAGAGCGATAGAGAGCGCAGGGAGATCGAGATAGAGAGAGAGAGAGAGTGAATGAGAGGATAGAAGGCTTTTGGGTGGCACATAGGAGAGGGAAAAAACAACAGGGCGTTACCGACGTTTTAAATTAAACGTCGGTAATAAATTTTCCGACGCTAATTTTCGTCGGTAAAATTTTTTCCTAAAAATAAAATTAAACTTTACCGCCGTTCTACAAAAATGTCGCTAAAAGTTCATTTTACCAATCGTTAATAATAGTCATTAATATTTATTTTCCCTAAAAATGAAGTTAATATTAAAATTGAACTTTGCCAACAGTTTTGAAGGAAACGTCGCTAAAAGTCGATTTTACTGACGTTTTGTAATTCATTGATATTTTCGTAAGGAAAATCAATTTCTTGGGACCCACGGAAGTGATAAATCAATTAAATTATTAAAGAAGGAAAACCAAGGTGTTGAAGCTCTGCATGGGGTCCACACTATATATACCCTGGTTGGAAGATTCAATTCAAGTGAAACAAATAAGAAAAATGAAAATTGCAAAAGAAAATCCAGCCATATGAAGGACATCAAAGGTAAGAGAATTTCAAGCATTGCTTACGGAAGTGGGGCCCATCATGTGTTACAATTCATAATACAAAACTGAATTTCAGATTTTGAATTATTTAAGCGAAGATGTAATTTGAGGAATTTCTTAAGAGAGGATGAGGGCCCAGTGGATAGACTCAAGCAAATTTTAGAGTCCTAAATATGAAGGGTAGTAACCAAAAAGTTGCAAGATAAATTCAAATCCAAAGAGTCCAGATTTCCTTAAGAACTCTACAAGTTGGATTTCAGTCAAGATATGTTTCCAAATATTTGGAAACTTTTGCAAGCCAATAAGCTATCCAAAGGAGATATCACAAGTCCAACCATTTGCCTTCCCAAGTTTCTTCATTCCAAGTTGGACGTCAAAGCTATGATTGAAGATAAAATATAAGATTCAAATTTTGAATCTTGAATCAAGAAAGAAAAGAAATCAAAGAAAAAAAAATTCCAAAAGAGGCTTCACACGTCCAAAGCCATAAAGGTTCAAAATGATATAGTCCAAATGGGGTCCAAATGCATTCAAATTATAATTGCATTGCAAATCTGATTTTTAGATTTGAAATTTATTTGGAAGAAAACTGGGCCCAAGAGAGGAAGTTGCATGCGATAAGAATATTTCTATTTTCACTAAGATCGTGGGCCAACCCCTAGAAACTCGCTCAAAACCCTCTTGGACCCCACACTACTAATCCTAATTCAACTTGGACCCCACACTATTAATCCTTACCCAAATGAAAACCTAGCAAGCCAAGTCATCAAAAATACATAAAAGGAGCCAAAAAGAGGCTGCACGTGAATCCATCTTCCCCTATTCCTCTTGGACGACCAGCAACACCTTCTCCTTTTCCATTATTTTTTTCTTCATCTCTCCCTATTTCGATCAATATTTCATCCAAGGCCTTCTTTAAGGCACACCACTACTTGGATTTTTACGCCGCCGTGCCGCCGCCGCCGTTGCGACCGTTACTCCACCATTGGACCAGCTATTCATTATCTTCCCTTGCTTCGATTTGTAATTCGTCGGTAATAATGTCTATTTTTACTTTGCCTAAAAAATAAGTTAAATTTAAGATTGAAAAGCATCCTTTTATTGACGTTTTCTAAAAAAACGTTGGTAAAATTAGGGTTTTACCGACGTTTTAATTCGTAGGTAAAAGTCTTTGATTTTTTACTTTTATAAAAAAAATAAGTAATTCTACAATTGATTTTTACCGACGTTTCTCTTACAAACGTTGATAAAAGTTATGTTTTACCGACGTTTTAATTCGTCGGTAAAAGTCTCTGATTTTCTACTTTTATAAAGAAAATAAGTAATTCTAAAATTGATTTTTACCACCGTTTTTCGTACAAACGTCGGTAAAATTTATGTTTTACCGACGTTTTAATTTGTCGGTAAAAGTCTCTGATTTTCTACTCTTATAAAGAAAATAAGTAATTCTAAAATTGATTTTTACCGACGTTTTTCTTACAAACGTCGGTAAAAGTTATGTTTTACCAACGAATTAAAACGCCGGTAAAAGTCTCTGATTTTCTAATTTCCTAGGAAAACAAGCTAATTCTAAAATTGATTTTTTACCGACGTTTGTTTGAAAAACGTCGCTAAAAACTGACTTTTATCGACCTTTTTTTGAAAAATGTCGGTAAAAGTCGGTTTTTACCGACGAAAAAATGTACGTCGGTAAAGTGTACTCTTTACTGACGAATTTATAAAAGCGTCGCTAAAAGTGCAAGATGTTGTAGTGGGAGATTAAGATAAGCCACATGAACTAAGTTACCAATCTAAAGCTCCCCATGAAGAGGTTGATTTTAATCCAAACTCTCCCACGCACACAAATGAGATATTAAATTTAGGAAAAAATTTTAAATAAGGCCTTAAGTTTTTACCTTATTTCAGTAAAGGACAAAAATTTCAAAACTTCTCAAATTAGTCCTTAGTTTTTCCAATAAACATTCAATTAAGGACACCCGGTCATTTAAAGGTATTTTCTGAAAATTTTTCTCATAAATTTTCCCACAATTGTTTTAAAATACCCAAATTACCTTCAATTAAAAGTCATGACATGGTTTCGACAACCATTACATGCAGCCGATCATCGTATGGTCATTGGTTATCCTTGACCACTATGAGGACGCTGGTGAAGGAAATAAGGAAAATATAGAGAAAGTGGAGGAGAGTATTTATTTCAATAAAGAGTATGTTGGGTATTTTTTAAAAAATGAGCGAAAATTTTGAAGAAAATGTTTCTTTAAATGGATGGATGTCATTAGTTGAAAACTTCATGTAAAAGTTAGAGACTAGTTTGAGATTCTTTTAAAACTTATGTCCTTTTTTAAAATAATGTTGTAACATACTGAAAGATCTGGAAGAAGAAGAGACAACATTTGGAGAATTTCCCTAACACAGAATTCCAGCAAACAAAAATTCCTTTTGTCCAAACTCCAAACAGCCTCTTCAAGAAATCATCCGAAAATCATACGTCTCCGATTCTTCAACATACCTGGTCCCCTACTCCTTTAGACGTGGGCCCACCATTACAATTTCAAACGGGTCCAAGCAACCGTTGACCATAGAAAAATTTAAATTGAAAAAAATCCAAAATATCCGCGTCTACTTAGACCCGTCAAGTCGTAAATCCCCAACCTTGAAGCAGTTGGCAATCCGCAAGCCATTATGACCCCTTTGAAGTTTTGTACTCATTTCATTACTTCATAACTCCTCTCTCCCTCTCCCTCTCCCTCTCCCTCTCTCTCCCGTTCTTCTTCTTCTTCTAGTTTTTCTTCTCTGCAACATGACCTCCAACGAAAACGCCGAGCACAAGCCCCTCCATCCAGCACCACCTCCAAGCCCACGGAGGCGCTTCTGCCGCTGCTGCGCCATCACATCCGCCATCGTCCTCCTCCTTATCGTCATCGTCCTCATCCTCTTTTTCACCCTCTTCAAACCCAAGGACCCCACCACAACTCTCCTCTCCACCACCGTCTACGGCGTCTCCCCAAGTGTCTCCCTCCCAACCATCCAATTCAAGCTCAACGTCTCCCTCGACCTCCTCTTCCACGTCCGCAACCCCAACCGCGCCTCCTTCCGCCACCGCCCCGGCGAGAGCCTCGTCCTCTACCGCGGAAATCAGGTCGGCGACGTCGACATCTCTCCTGGGAAGATCCCGGCGAGGGGGTCCGAGCAGATCCCTTGCCGGGTCACGGTCGAGGCAGATAAGTTCGGGTCGGACTCGACTCGGTTTATTGCGGATGTGGTGTCAGGTGAGGTGGAATTCGAAGCCAGGACGAGGATTCCTGGAAAGGTGACCGTCTTGGGTTTTATTAAGAAGAACGTGGTTGCTGTGGTTGACTGCCTTGTGATGGTTCAGTTCCCGGGGCTTACGGTTGGACGGCAGGAGTGCCAGCACAAAATCAAGATGTGAGAGGGAGACTTGAGAGGTAATTGCTGGTGGTTTTTCCAGCTTTGGTGTATGTATGTCTCTCCTATACGTATGTATGAGTGTATTTTATACTGAGGAAGGGTTTTTTTTTATTTTATTGGGGATGTAATTCCTAGGTGTCTGGATTTTATATTTTTTTGGGGTTGGGGATGGTGTGTGGGGCTCAGGGATCCAATTACTGGTTATTTTATCAATGTCAGAGTTCATTCTACTATTTTGTTTAGATATAGAGCATCTTGAGCTCAATTAATGAAGATTCATAATTTTTTATTTTCTGGGAAAGGTACAAAATAAATTGGTTGAAAGGTAAAGGTTTTGGCTTTGGCCGATTCTAAGGTTGGGCTCTGTGGGTGCGAGGCTTAATGGCTTTAATCATATTGAAAATGAGAACAATCCAGAGGACCAACATTGACAGAATTATGTGGTGTAATCAAATCTCAAAATAAATTTAGGAATTTTAAAGGGTCAAATTTGGGGCCTACAAGAACGTATATGCAAATGCTTTTTATATTGTCTAGAAATTCGGATACTCTAGGCTTGACTTAGAGAAATTATGGGCTAAAGGATTGAAATCTATTATGGTATTGAAAATCCAGAGATTCAGACTGGGTTTATCACTGCAAATGCTTTCCATATTGCTTCTTTTATACACATAAATTAGGATTCGCATTGATTAAGTTAAGCCTAAACATTAGGGCTATCATAGATTTATGGATTGTGTGTGGGGATCTTCCTAATACCTAGATTATCTTAGTTTTGGTAAAAGTACCGGCTAAGTGTATCTTGACTACAGGCATCTCGGCAACAGTTCCAGCATGCTTCCACATTAAGTACCAGTTCGGTAGTAGTATCAGTTCAGTATTATACCAGCTCGTTAGGAGTATTAGCTCAGGTCGGTCGGCCGAGATAAGTGCTGATAGATCGAACAATCTTCGAATAACGATAAGGGATTGCCCTTATCCCACGCATACGATCCCTGTAGAAGCAGGATCCACGCCAGGGTATGTTTCGATGGGGCGATACGCCCACTGAGCTATCTGGGAAAAGTTGTCCGATGGGATCTCTGCCCCTAATCTGCACCAAGGTAAGGCCATCCATTGGAACTTCCGCCTCCTAGCTACAAGGGTAGGGTCCAGTAGAACCCTACTTCTAAAAGCCAATTCTTAGCCTATATATACAAGGAGCAAGTCTAAAGAAAGTAAGCTCATTCTCCTACACACAGTCATATATACTCATATTCAAAACTCCTTTCCTCTCTATCCTTTGTCTAGTGACTACACTAACTCAGGCATCGGAGAGCCTTCGACTAATAGTAGCCAGGGTCTCTAACCTTTGTTTCCTTTTCCCTTTCAGGTTTTCAGGCATACGATCTTCCCAAACAAACTTCATAGTGATTCCATAATCCATTACCTTAAGTCCGTATTATTTTAGGCACTTATAATTGGCGCCGTCTGTGGGAAGCGATTAAACCATTTTCACAAACACTATGCCTCCGAAAACTCGAAAGGTCGGAGAACCATCAAAGCCTTTACCACAGCTACCGGCACCACCTCCAGATCCTCATCAGTGGAGATCTGGGGGAAGGTCTGATGCGGTGAGTGTGGGAGAACCTGTGACTCAGACATGTTCGTCCTCGAGGGGGGTGACGGTACCTCCTCTACCGAAACCTCCCCCGCAAGACAATGTAGCACTGGAGCGTTCCCGACGAGGCAAATCTCCAATGCTAGCCAAACTTGGTCAGTCCCATAGCTAGACTAACGACGATGGTCATGACAGCCAGCTCCTTGTAGATATCGTGGCCCAAAACCTTGTTATCCAAGAGGGAGACGAGTTGGTTCTTCAACTTAAGCAGTGATGGACCCGATTTCTTCCCTCTCTCCCGCTGCCTCCGCCCCGGGTCTTTTCGGGGTGCGGCGGAGGGGTGGAGAAGAAAAGATAAAGGGTTTCAACATCTTTCTCTTTTTTTGTACGGGTATGCCAATTTCACTTTTCTACTTGGAATTTAGGAATGGTGATCCGAAGATCCACCTTCACAAGTAGAAAGGGGAAATGAAACTTTTTCTAGTTTTCCATTGCACACATATTTTAAGAAAAGAGACAAAGGGTTTTTTTTTTAATGCCGTGAAAGGCGATTTCATTTGTTGCCGTGAAAGGCGATTTTGCCGTAAAAGGCGATTTACAAGTCTCATCCATTATGAAAGACAAGAATTGTGATTTTTGTCTCTAAAAGAAAAATAAAGTACAATAGAAATCAAGAAAAGGAATCTGACTTCTCATTCGATTGTGGGGACACGTTCAGATCGACGGTCGCGAGTCATGTATGGGCTCCTCCATCGTCCATGCAGATGAGAACACGATGCTTGGATTCTTGGCTCGGCTTTCTAACCTCAGATTTTTAAAGGACAAAGACCAAGAGAAGGTCTTATATCCGATAAAAAGCTAAGTAAACGGGCTGAAAAGCCACGTTTTAGCCATGTTGGTAGAAGAAGGGAGGTCCTTGGGGGGGTGGCCCCCCAAGGGTGCTTCAATCACCTTGTAGTTGCTCTTGCAGCAGAGTTTCTTTTCTTCAAATTGGCAGAGGTTCTTCTGATTTCTCTGGATTTTCCGGGATTTTCCGAGCAATTTTTCTCTGGACCTTTCGGGATTTTCCGAGCAATTTTTCTCTGGACCTTTCGGGATTTTCCGAGCAATTTTTCTCTCTGCCCTTCTCCTTGGAAAAGCCCTCCTATTTATAGGCTTTTGGTGGCCATTAGGAGGGTTTATGAGCATTTAATACATTAATGCTCATAATGGGAGGAGTTACAAGTTTTAAATGATTTGTTTTGTAACTCCTTTTTCCTTGAATTTGATTGGTCGATGGAGATTAATGAGCCTTTGATTGCATTTAATCTCCATCATGGGAGGAGTTTCGTGGCTTTAATGCCATAAATCATTGGATTTGTAACTCCCATTTGCTTGCTTTTGATTGGGCCGTTCAAAATAATGAGTTAATGACCGCATTAACTTGTCATAAAATGGGTCATTTATTCTCATTAATTGGCCGCCAAGTCGCTTGAAGAGTCGCGGGCCGCGCCGCGCCTTTTGGAATTCTTCTTGCGATGATCGCCGGTGGATCCACATGTTGTTTGATGTCGGATGGCGATGCAATTTCAGACATTGGTTAATGTCAACGCGCCGGCAACATCTGTCCTGTCGATTTCACGATCGGGCGGGCAGAAAGTGTGCTTTCTTTGTCGGCCGGTTAGCGATTTCGAGGCATCTAATGATCATCCAATGATTTCGGCGGCGAATCCGTGATGTTGACGAAGATCGACGGATTTCATGCACGAAAAATCAGATTTTGGAAAAATCACAGGGGCCAATCAACTCGAAACGCGAAAAGGACCCGAAAAAGTGGGTTTCCGGCGACTTTTGGGTCGCCGGAAATTCCATGGTCGCCGGCGACCATGGGGCTGGCGACCATGGCCCATGGTCGCCGGCGACCATGGGCCAAGGTCGCCGGCGACCATGGGCCAAGGTCGCCGGCGACCATGGGCCTTGGGCCCATTTTTTGGCCGCCTTCCGGTCGCCGTATCTTCGCCGTTTTTCGCTCTTTTTCGATGCTTTTTCTTCCTGTGTTTTTCTTGACATTTCCCCTCATTTATTGGCCTGTTTTCCTTGGAGAAATCCCGTCGAGAAGCCACGGAAATCGGAGCACAAAGTTTCCTATTTTTCTGGAAAGCCGAAGACTTTGTTGTGCCGTTTTGCCGATTTTTTGTCAAGCGTTGAAACTAGGCCAAACGATGTCAGAATGACCTGAAATTCGACGTGGAGCTTCTTGAGCATCAGATAGGACCAACCATAGGCTTTGGTTTGAGTTTTGAAGTCTTTTGGGGCCCCGCAAACGCTTGCCTTAATTTTGCCATGAGAGAAATGCCGAGCTTTGACTTGTGGTCAACCGATGTCCGATTGACCTGAAATTTGACAGGGAGCCTCCTGAGTAGTAAGTAGGACCAACCATGGGCTTTAGTTTGGGTTTTGAAGCCTTTTGGGGTCCCGCAAACGCTCGCCTTGATTTCATCTCGAGGAAAGTGCCGAGCTTCGAAACTAGGTCAAACAATGTCCGTTTGACCTAAAATTTGACAGGGGACCTATTGGAGTCATTTTGAGACGATCCATTAGCTCCAATTTGGATGCCATGATTCCGGGGTGCTCCGCCGCCGATAGGCCTATTTTTGCTTCCCGAGAGTTGATGAAGGGTCAAACGTCGTCCGTTTGACTTGAAATTTGGCAGGGGGCCTTTTGGAGGTATTTTGAGACCATCCGTAGGCTCTGATCGAAGTTTTGAAGTCTTCGACATTGTCGCTGCCGGGGGCTCTTGTCTGCCTGTCGGAGGAGTGAAGTTAGGCCAAATGATGTCGAAATGGCCCGAAACTTCATGTGTACCCCTCTTTTGGCTGCTTTGAAGGATCTTGCAGTTTTGGTTTAATTCTGACAAGATCTGGTGCTTGAAGTGGCGCCTTCCTATTTATGGCAGGATGTGGCTCCATGTAGCTTTTGGTGTTGAGGGGATATAGTGACATTTTTGGTGTCAACAAATGCCCCCTCGAGGTACAGCGACGAGGTGCGCAGCTGTAGCAGTCGGTGTGCCTCGAAGAGAATTTGAAGGAGATCTTCTTACTTGACCAAGAGTCTTGAGCCTTTTCTTCTGATGGAGTTTCTTTTTTGAGTTTCCAAGGGATTTTGCGGTAATGAGATAGGTCATGTACCGTCTCAAGGCAAGTATTTTGAAATGACATTTGGATGTGGGTTTTGGGTTTTGGGTTTTCCCTTTTATCCTTGTGAACCTAAAGGCTTTATGTGGCACATTAGGCGGTTAAGAAGGTTTTTTGGTTTTTGACCTTGTAACCTAACAGGCTGTATGTGGCGAGTTAGGGGGTCGGGATTTTGGTTTTTGGTTACTCTTTGGGACAATTTTGGGTCCATTGGAGTGGTTTGATTTTTTGTGGAATGTCAATTTCAAGATTGTGGCTTGATTTGGTGCATGGGGTTGGATGGTTTGGATTTTTCTTGGAAGCTCATGAAGCTTGGAATTTTTTGTATGGTCCAATCAACTCAAGAGAGGCATGGAACCATTTTTGTATGCTCTTGGTAAGAGAAATTTCGACTAAAAGCCACTTTTAGTGCCTAGGTGGTCAAACCTGGCTCATACGGGCTAACCCATGGGACCTTAAGCTTTTAAAAATAGCTTAGATCTCATGTGGTGTCATTTTGTAAAGAGTATCTAAAAATATCCCTTTTGTGTAGAGAATATCTAAAAATATCCTTACTTGGAGAGAATCTCTCAAGTTTCCTTGATTTTGGGAGAGATTTTCTCAAAGTATCTTTCTTTGGGAGAAAGTTTCTCAAATCCCCTTTCTTTTTGGAGAGAATTTCTCAAGAATCTTCTCTTTAGGAGAGAATATCTCAAATCTCCCTTTCTTTTAGGAAGTTTGCTAAATTTTAGCACTTACCTCCTTGCTTTTCTCCTCCTTTCCTCTTTTGGTTTGCTTTTTCTATAAAAGCAATGGAGATGGGTTTTCATTCTCTTGTTGCTTTCTTTTTGCAAAAACCTTCAAGAGTGCTCCAAGAGTTTCTCAAGGATCTTCAAGTTCCTTCTTCTTCTTCTCCATGGCTTCAAGTAGGTCTTCTTTTTCCAAGAAAACCCCATGTAGATGTAGAAAAGTTCCTTTTCTTCTTTTTTTTTTCTTCTTTTCTTTTCTTTTCTCTCTTTTTTTTTTCACGTGTTTTCTCTTTTTTTTTGTTTTTTTTTTCACGTGTTTTCTTTTTTTCTCTTTTTTTTGTTTTTTTTTTTTTCACGTGCTTTCTTTCTTCTTTTTTTTTTTTGCACGTTTTGCCCCCCTTTTTTTTTGCCTTCTTTTTTTTGAAGAGGTTTTTTTTTGCTCACTATGATATGAGGTTTATGCAATTCAAGATGATCATGCATTTTTTTTTTCTTTTTTTTTTATTTAAAATGCATCAAGATCAAAGGCTAGAATTTCTAGGTCAAGTCAACATGGATTTTGACTTAGACAAAGTTTGATTGGTTTTGACCAAATTGGGTTGGAATTGGTCAAACTTTTGTCAAAGTTTTCCTAGCATCTAATGCATGATGATTTTATGCATGATTTTTAGTAAATGGAATTGGGAGCATGATGATGCATACCTCGAATTTTCTTGCAAGTCTTGGGATTTTTGGAGCTTGCAGCAATGTTGAGCCCACTTCTCCAGTCTCGCAGAATTTCGAGGAACTTTGCAAGTTTTAGAATTTTGAGCTCGCAGCAATGTTGAGCTCTTTTCTGATCTTGCGAAGATTTGAGAAGAAAGGCTTGATCTCGCGGCAATGTTTGAATTCAAGTCTTCTTCGAGAACCCTTCATTGATTATGAGCTCGCAGCAATGTTGAGCTCATCTTCAAGCTTCCTTTCTTTTTCGGGGTGCCTCCCTTTTCTTCGGAATTGCCCCGGAACTATGCCAAAATTTCGCTAGGATTTTTTTAGCAAAATTCTGTCATTTGGTGTTTGATTTCTTCCTTTCTGACTTTTGCAGGTGGTTCCTCCAAAACGAACAAAGGTAAGGGCCTTGTTACTGATGCACCTCGCTGATCTGCCAGATCTTCCAATGCGGCCGTTCAACAGGCGTGGGAAGAGGTTGACGGGAATCTCCGAAGGAAAACTCAGGAGCATGAGCGATGGCAACTTCTTTGGGAGGAATTCCCTCGTGCTGAAGATGGATCGCGGTTTTCTGCTGCATTTTATGGCGGCATCTTGAAGAAGCGTGACCTGGAAGCTTTGGAGGCTGAGGCCAAGAGTCTGCTCGAGGACCTTAGTCTTTGGTTGAAGACTATGATGGACTGAGCTTTTGACAAACTTTCTTCTTTCTTTTTTTTTTTGGTACCTCCATGTATAAACATTTTGGCACTCTTTTTTTTTGTATCCCCTTGTTCTACTTAAATTCTTTTTGTTGAAAATAAGCAAAAGTTGAATGGGAATGTTTGTTTGAAAATCTTGATCAAAAGGTTATCATTTTGTGAAAATCTTTTGTCAAAAGTGTTGTTTTGGCATGAAAGCCAGATTTTGTGGCACAAAGCCTGGTTTTTTGATGGCTTGAAAGCCGAAAATTTTGAGGTGGCATGAAAGCCGATTTTGGTGGCGTGAAAGCCAAATTTTGGTGGCGTGAAAGCCGATGTGGCATGGAAGCCGATTTTTGGCAGGAGAGCCGATTTTTTTGTTTTTGGCGTAAAAGCCGGATTTTGGAATGAGAGCCGATTTTTTGTTTTTGGCGTAAAAGCCGGATTTTTTTGAAAAACCAAGTTTTGTTTTGTTGGCATGAGAGCCAGATTTTGTTTTGATTTTTGGCGTGAAAGCCGATTTTTGGCATGGAAGCCGAGTTTTTTGGCATGAGAGCCGATTTTTTGGCGTAAAAGCCAGGTTTTTGGCATGAGAGCCGATTTTTTGTTTTTGGCATGAGAGCCGATTTTTGGCATGGAAGCCGAGTTTTTTTGGTTTTCAAAAATGCAAGTATCGACTAAGAGTCGCCTCCCTGCTGAATGGTATTGCAAGTATCGATGGAATGTCGCCTCCTTGCTCATTCGGTTGCGAGTATCGATGGAATGTCGCTTCCTCGCGAAGTTGGGTGCAAGTATCGACTAAGCGTCGCTTCCCTGCTTTTCTTCAAAAATTTTGTTTTGCGGGTATCGATGGAATGTCGCCTCCCCACGATTTTTGAAATTTGAGGTTTTCTCGAACCTTTGTTTTTCTTTTGAAATTTGGGTTGTGGATATCAACTCGAATGTTGCGTCTCCACGATTTTTGAAATTTTGCAAGTATCAACGGGGTGTTGCTTCCTTGCGATTTTGAGGTTTTGGAAGTATCGAATGGGGTTCGCATCCTTCCAATGGGTTTTTGCGAGTATCGACTTGACATCGCTTTCCCGATTTTTGTTTTTAGACACGAGGGTCGTAAATTTTGACCTAAAACCATTTTTGGCGGTAAAAGGCAAGGCGGACTAGGGTGGAAATTCCTAAGTCCTGATTTTTGTTTCAAACCTGTAGAATCTATGATCACGGAATTGTGGTCCGTTATCATGGACGAATCTTTTAGGTATGCCGAAGCGACAGATGATGTTGGTGCGCAAGAACTGAAGGACTGATGAGGTCTTCATTTCATTGAGCGCAAAAGCTTCTGACCACTTGGAGAAATAATCCGTAGCGGCGAAGATGAAGCGATGACCTTTGCTTGACGGAGGGGAAACAGGACCTATGATGTCCATACCCCAGGCTTCGAAAGGCCATGAAATTGCTGTAGGATGTAGCCATTCTGGAGGCATGTGGACATAGTCTCCATGAACTTGGCATTGTTGGCAGCGTTTAGCAAATTGCATTGCGTCAGCTACCATGGTAGGCCAATAATAACCTAACCTTTTTATCTGATCGTAGAGCTTTGGACCAGCCTGATGAGCTCCACAAAGACCAGCATGCACCTCTTTGAGAGTTTCTTCAGCTTCTTGTTGTGATAAGCAGCGTAGAAGTACTCCATTGTAGGATTTTCTATAGAGCATCTTTGAAGGAATGTCCAAATGAAAGTTTGGGGTTCGTCTTTGAACACTTACCCGTTCTTTTGGATCTTCAGGCAGGATTCCGAACATAATATAATCAATGAACGGATCCCTCCAGTCGCCGATCGGAGGTCTGAGGATGGAGATCCGACTTCCAACCAGTTGGTGGCATTCAGCAACTGCTTGGTGTGTATTGAGGGGAGGGAGAATCCTTCTCTCACACACTGTAACTTGCATCTGTTCTCCTTCTTGGACCGCCATAGAGGCGGCGAGTCCAGCCAGGGCATCTGCACGGATGTTTTCGCCTCTACGAATGTGGGTGATATGGCAGATGTCAAATTTTTGCCGAAGTGATTGTGCCTTGTTGTAGTAAGGCAACAGATCAGGCTTCCTGATTTCAAATTTCTGATTCATCTGGTTGACGATCAGTTGAAAATCCCCGAAGGCTTCTAGCACTGTGATGCCGGATTCGAGGGCGAGTTCCAATCCAACAATCAGGGCTTGGTACTCAGCTGCATTGTTTGAACATGGTTCCAGTAGCGAGAAGGCGTGTGGAATCATGTGTTTGTCGGGACTAACAAAGAGGATGCCAATCCCTGATATTTGATTTCCTTTTTCACTTGTCCTGGTTGCACCGTCGAAGTACATATCCCAGGAAGCATTTGATAAGGAAGCCTCCACGTTGTAGACTGACTCGTCTGGGAGATCATCCCTGAGTGGAGAATCTTCGGGCAACGGATGCTCTGCAAGAAAGTCTGCCAGAGCTTGACCTTTGATTGCCTTTTGTGGTACATACCTAATATCAAATTGTGACAGGAGGATAGACCATTTTGCCAGTCGGGCATTGAGGGAACCTGCTTTTGTGACAAGGACCTTCAGGAGATTGATCCTCGAAATCAGGTATACTGTGTTGGACAGCAGATAGTGACGTAGCTTTTGCACAACAAACATCACTGCAAGACATTCTTTTTCAACTGGAGAGTAGCGATGCTCTGCACCTACCAGCGTGCGGCTGAGATAGTATAGAGCAGCTTCTTTTCCCTCATGATTTCCTTGTGCAAGTAGAGCTCCCAAAGAGTGGTCGAGGGCTCTTGTGTACAAGATAAATGGTTTTCCAGTTGTGGGGGCAGCCAGTACTGGAGGTTTGGTCAGGTATGACTTGATGTCTTGGAACGCAGTTTCGCATTCATCATCCCAGACAAAGTCCACGCCCTTTTTCATTAGGCGGGAGAATGGACGGCATTTCCCTGACAGGTTGGAGATGAATCGTCGAATGTATGCCAATCTTCCTTGAAGCCCTTTTAACTGTCTCAGGGTTTTTGGGGATGGCATTTCTAGGATAGCCTTGACTTTGAGAGGGTCAAGCTCTATTCCTGCTTTCCGAACTACGAATCCGAGGAACTTACCCGATGATACACCGAAGAAGCATTTTAGGGGATTCATTCGCAGTTTGTGCCTGCGTAGTCGGAGGAAGACTTCTCGAAGATCTTTGAGATGGTCTTCTTTCTTTTTGCTTTTGACGGCGAGGTCATCAACGTAGCACTCGACCGTCTTATGCTGCATATCTTGGAATATCTTCATCATAGCCCTCTGATATGTCGCACCAGCATTTTTCAGACCAAATGGCATTACAGTGTAACAATACACGCCAAATGGGGTCCGAAATGATGTGTGTCTTTCATCTTTAGGATGCATTTTTATCTGATTGTACCCAGAGAAACCATCCATGAATGTCATCCGCTCGAATCCACAGGTGTTGTCGATCATCACCTCCGGTATGGGGAGCGGAAATTCATCTTTAGGACATGCATTGTTTAGGTCTCTATAATCAATACAGACCCTAATCTGCCCGTTCTTCTTTGTCACTGGGACAATGTTGGCCAACCATTCAGGATGTTGTTCCTCACGGATGAAGCCAACGTTTTTGAGTTTCTGAACTTCTTGTTCAATTTTGTCCATTATGTCAGGACGAAATCTTCTTTGGCCCTGTTTGACAGGCTTGATATCTTTTTGTAGATTGAGTTTGTGAACTGCTATTTTGGGGTCTAAACCAGGCATTTCAGCGTAAGACCATGCAAAACAATCAACAAACTCATGAAGAAAAGCGATATACTCGGGTAACTCATCATCCTTTATATTCTTGCTTATGAATACAGGACGTGGGCTATCCGGCGTTCCCAAGTTTATCTTTTGAACAGAATCTTCTGTTGGAAGACTTGAAGGTGGTTCCTCCATAATATTTTCGGAGGCTTCCAACTCAACAAGACCTTCCGGAGTTTCAAAGGTTTTCCCAGACCAAGGCTGTGCTTCTGGCCATGGGTCTTTTTGATCGGCATTCTTCTCAAGACTTGCTATGAGATGGTCCCAATCACCTGTTGAAACTGGATCGAAGTATGGCACTTCTTTTGGAGATGAAGGTTCTTCTGGACCAGAAGACTGTGCATCTGTATCATCGGACAATTCCTCTTTATCATCAGAGAAATCGTACCAATTGGAGGAGCTTCCTGGATCCTTGACACGTAACTCTTCAAAGAGATATCCAGGGAGATCAATATCTTCAAAGACACGAGATGTTGAGGCTTCGTCAGCCAGACGACTTTGTAGCCTTTGGGTCAACTGTCTCATGGGAGCATCAGGGTCGTAGCCCAGTCCGTATGAAGACTTTTCTATATGATGATAGAGTTTCCAATCCTCCTGCTGGCCTTTTGTCAGGGCGGGCTCCAATGGTACGAGAATACCGCGGCCACCTCCCAAGCCGATTGGATTTTGAGCGTCATAGCCCATTTTCTTCATGATAGCTTGCGCCATTGGACTATACAAGGATAGTTGTGGCATACCTTCGTTTTGGAAAGGCTCAAGCAAAGAGTCTGATGAAGAAGCCGCCGACCTGTGGAAAAAGATCGGCTTTTCTTTTGGTGAGGTTGTCGGAACAACGAAGGAAGCTGATGCTGGATCGCCTATGCCAGCAGGTGTCTCCAATGGAGTGAGAGCAGGTTGAGCTTGCTGAGTATCAGCTTGGCTTGACGAAGTGTCGTCTTCTGTCTCTGAATCCGAATCTGTGTCTTGCATAATAGACACAAAGGAGATGACAAAATTGCCCCCAGGCTTTTGTTTGGTCTTCTTTGCCTTGGTAGTGATCACCAGCGGCTTTGAAGACTTGAGGGAGACGACGAAAGGAGATTGGTTGGTTTCCTCGATTTTGCCGGATGGTTGATTTTCTTCCAGTGATTGCTGAGGAGCCTTGCCTTTATCTTTCTGGAGACTTTCAGCAAAGGATGCTGTTTCTTTCTCCTTTTCTTCGTTTTCATCTTTGTACATCTGCGAGTCTGCAAAATGGACTTCTTTGCCTTTGAAAGGCTTTTTGTCCGCAAATACCCGATGTACCAAGCCGTCGTCGCCAACAAACTTGATGCACTGATGAAGAGTTGAAGGAACAACACCACTCTCGTGTATCCAGGGGCGTCCGAGAAGGATGTTGTAGCATGAGGGGGTCCTTATTGCATATACAGTGACTTCAGAGATAAGATCACCGATTTGCAATTTGAACCTAATTTTGCCGATAGGCCTCTGAGTGCTTCCATCGTATCCGAAGATAGACACGGATGTGTGACTCAGCTTGCTAGGCGGGATGCCCAGCTCTTCGAGTGCCGAAGTAGAGATGAGGTTGAGGGCAGAACCCGGATCGATCTGTACTCTGTGTATCGGTATCGGCATCTCTTTGATGTACCCTGTAAAGTATAAGGGCCGGTTGTGCTTTGTTTCGCCTAGTAGGAGGTCTTCCTTAGTGAAGGCGATAGTTGCACTTGCTGCTTTTTGAACTGAGAGGCAATCATTGCAAGATCCCTCAGTCTTCTTCTTCTCCTCTTGAGGAGGCATTTGATTTTTTAACCCTATAGTCCATTTCAATTTGTAGGACTTGTGGGGCATGCTTGTCGACATCCACATTCAGTCTTTGCAGTTCTGAAATGAGACTATCACGAGTTTGGGGAGACATTCGTAATAAGTCTAGGATGTGCAGACGTGCAGGTATGTGTCTAAAGTGCTCAATCAAGTCATACTTGAAAGCCTCCTTAGGGCCTGCATTCTCATTAATGTTGCCATTTGGGGCGTTTACATTCTGTCCCGGAGGATTTACATAAGAAGAAGAAGTTAGATTGTAGTTTTTGTGGTAATCCCGGCCAGAGCGGGTACCTTTGCCAACTTCGAGAGCTTCTGGAGACGATTCTTCATTCGGAAGTCCACCCTCGGGATCAAGGGGCTGATCCTTTTCATTTACTGAAGATGCTTCTGTGTCAACATTACCATCCTCAGTGACTGCATTGCATGGAGCATTTTCCGGGAACAAGTCCTGAACAGCGTCCAGCAATTTGTCTTCTTTGTTTACAATTTCATCGGTCCAGACATCACCCATGAGGTTGGGCATCTGGGACCAGTTGACTGGGTAGACTTCATAGGTAGAGACGTCTTCAAGGTGGTCAGCCAGAAGAGGTTTGTACTCTGATGTGACAGTTTCAGAAGCTCCAGAGGCGCTGTCGTCTCGAACTATCGCATTGCGATGAGCAATAGGAAAACGTGTCCGGAACGGATTGTTGAGAGTCAGATTCGTCCTCTGATGTAAGGGGATCATCCACCCAGCAGTTTTCTTCATTTTCAGGAGTTACTGGAGGAGACTCCTGTAGATTTCCGGGACCACCGGTTCTGGATTGCGATGAAGCTGATTGATGTGATCTTGTCCTTGCTCTATGGCAAGACGCTGCAAGATCCTTGCATATTCTTCGAGATCAGGCATAGGGGCCAGATCTTCTTCTTTGGTGACTTTTGTGTCTGTCCATACGACACCATGTTGACGGAGGCAGACCCATAGTTTTTGTCAAAGGTGATGACTCCGTTTTTCCACATGTCGTTGATCTTTTCTCTCACAACGAAGCATTGGTTGAGAGGATGCGAGATCATCTGGTGGTATGGACAGTACCGGGGATCGTTGGTTTTGCCAACATCTCCTGGTCTTTTGGGTTCAGGCAGGGTGAGCTTCCCGTTTGCCAAGAGAGCCTCGAAGATTTCTTCGACATCTTCATCGAACGGGTATTTCTTTTCTACTCGTTCTTTAAAGGCATCAGAGAGTTCAGGTCTCTTACCTGCACCTTTGTTTTCAGCTTTCTTTGGTGGCTGCGGAGCTGACTTGGTTTGCACATTGAGAACCTCCTTTTTCTTTTGCTTCGAGGTTGCAATGGTGGTCGGCTCTTTCTTTGATGATTTCTGACTGCTGAGGTCTTTGATCACCGTCTCAGCCTCCATTGATGCTTCTAGGAGTTCTCCCAGATTCTTTGATTTGTTGCCGATAATCATGGAGCGTATTTTTGCTCTCATGTTGTTACGGCAGATGTCGACCAGCGACGTTTGTGGCAGTACGTCTGAACATTTGTACGCCATTGCCTTCCATTTGTGAATGTAGTCGTATGTCGACTCATTCTCTCCCTGTTTTAGGCTGCAGAGTTGAGCCATTGTCACAGGATGATCCTCACCTTTGAAGTGAGTTAGGAAGCGTGTTTCCATCATGGCCCAGTTTTGGATAGAGTCCTCCTGAAGAGTGGAGTACCAATCAAAGGCCGTACCTTTTAGGGTACTTGCGAAGAGACGGATCTTGAGGGCGTCTTGATCCGCGATGGCTCCCGTCAGGATCTTGAAATGGATGACATGTTGTCTGGCCGAGCCCTTCCCCGTATATGTTTGGAGAGTGGGCTGTTTGAATTTGGTAGGAAACGGTACCGAGTCCATCCATAAGGGATATGGCGGCTTGATTCCGTGTTCCTTTAGTGAATCCTCTTCTTTTGCTTTGGCGAGGATATCGTCAACGTCCTTTTTGGTAAGGGCGCGTGACTCATTTACCTCCTCCTCATGGTGACTTGGAGGAGCTTCATTTTCATTATTCAGTGGACGTTGGAGGGTAAGAAGTAAGTTCTCCATAAGAGCTTCTATCCTCTGCTGTCCCTGCTCCAGCTGCTGGATGCGTGTGGCTACGTCATCTTGCGGCGGAGGTTGCTCAGCATTTGTGACTAAGACGTTCATCCTTCGAGAGTCGAATGAGGATATCGTCTTGGTGGCTGAGCTGGAGCTCATTCTTTTGGATGAAGAGCTCGAAGAGTGATTACTCCGGTGTCCTTGACTTGAAGGAGTGGGAGAATCTTCTCTATGTTTTCGCGCCCGGGAGACGCTGCGAGTCACCGGTCGCTTGACATGGATTTTTGTTGCTGACTTCTGGCGCCTTCTGGTTTTGCCAACCATATGGACAGTAGCAACTTGGTTGGGTGCTTCTTTTTCGACCCATGTTTGAGAGACCTGGAGCGTGGAGTGCTGAGCTCTTTGCTTTTCTAGTCTCTTTTGCCGATACGCCGCGCGGCGACGCATACGACGAGCGATTTGAGCTTCGGTTAGCTCGGGCTGTGCTCTAGCCACGAAGGAGGTGGTCCCTCGCGCGCAGCAGCCGAGCTTGTCTTCTTTGTAATTCGGCAAGGACAGGATCTGGATGCGGTCCTTAGCCTGTCGCAGCGAAGCTTTAAATTTGGCGAGCTCGGCCCCTGTTGAGATGAAGGGCCGAGTTGCAGGAATACGAGCCTTGACAGGTTCTTGCTGAGGCCTGATGATGCACGACTTGATCTTGGGCTTATAGGAATAAGCCGGCTCGTGCTGGGCGGATTTTGTTTGGTGGAGGGCTGGTTTCTCCTCTTTCGTGTACGAGAGAGGGTAGAACCGGTTCTCCTTGAGTGGGGCCAGGTATGCTGGCCTTGCAGATCTTTGGGACCTCCTTTGTTTTGGAGAAGGTCTTGGGGACCAAGTCTTGAGGTAGACCTGGTTTCTTGCAGTCTGAGACTTCGCGAGGTTGTCGCGGGCTTCAGTCTTCTTGGCGGTTGCCCTTGGTGTCACAGTAGTGACGAGCCCAGGGGCTGTTCTCTGCTTCTTGGCAGGAGTTGTTTCTTCTGCGGGAAGTGGGAAAGGTCCCAGCGACCCAAAGATGATGGACCGGGGAGAGGGGGTCGACCCGGTGTCTTGTGCGTTGCCGAAGGAAGTGACACTTCGGCCGCTGGCAAGGCGCTTAGGAGCGCTTTTGTTTTGCTTCTCTTGAAGCATCAGCTGGTACTTGTTCTCGTTGAAGGTGATTGTCAGCGAAGCTGCCATTGTTAGTTTTTTTGAAAAACCTTTCTGAAACAAGACCGGATCCATTAGTAATCACAAGAATGTGGTGATCATAAATGGAAATCAACTATGGTTTTTCCTTTTCAATTTGCTCAAGGGGTCAAGGCCCGGCCCAAGCAAGATGAAGAAGGCAAAAAAAAAGCCATAGAGTATACAATTGTTCTAAACGCAAGTATGAAAGACTCAGAGTGAGCGTTCCAGTGACTGCTAGAATCAATTGTGAACCTTAATTCAGATTACCGAGGAACGAGGCTCACTCGAGGTAAAATGATATAAGGTTGGGGTACAAATGTGTCGGTCGCGAATACAGTAGACCCAAGAGGGCGTACTAGCACCGCTAGGCACAGATGTTGTAAATCGCATCCTTGAAATGGACACGAGATGGGATTTTTGAAAGGTCAAGGTTGGGTTCATAAAGGAGAGCAAATGGCACTCCGATCCGAAAACGTGCTCAACATTTCTGCGAGCACAGAATCCGAAAAGGAAATAACCAGAATTTCTCGAATGTGGACCCAACAATGACGGAAGTTTTTTTTTTTTTTTTTTTTTTTTTTTTTGAAACGTCAGGATCAGATTCATCAAAGAGAGCAAATGACGTTCCGACCCAAACACGTGCTCAACATTTCTGCGAGCACAGTAATCCGAGGAGAAAGAGGTCAAGATTTCTCGACTTTGAATCCAAACGTGACGGAAGTTTTTTTTTTTTTGAAGATTTTTTTGTTTTTTTGTTTTTTTGAAGATTTTTGGAGAGCAAATGATGTTCCAATCCAAACACGTGCTCAACATTTCTGCGAGCACAGAGTCTGGAAAGGAAGAGATCAAGATTTCTCAAGTTTGAACCAAAAATCGACGAATTTTTTTTTTTTAGGGTTTGAGAATACCTCGAGTTCTCACGATTCGTTCTTATGAAACCAATGTTGATAGATCAGCCCCCAGGTAAGGGTAGGATTACTTAATGAACCCGTTTGGAGGACCCTTACCTAGAACAGCCTAGCTGTCTCCACACTCTGGACAAGGCTTTTCTTAGATCAACGTCGATTAAAGAACGCAATCGGTAAAACTTTCGTGTTCTCAAATGCTCCCCCTTTTTTTGTGTTTTTTTTTTTTTTTTTTTTTTTTTTTTTTTTTTTGTGGACTCATCAGAGAGAGCGAATGGTCCGTTCCCCGTCTGAACAGGGGCTCAAACAATTTCTGCGAGCCCTAAGTCAGAAAGGAAAAGAAAACCAAAGTTTCTCAAATTCGGATCCAAAAGAGAGAAGATTTTTTTTTTTTGAAAATCTGACAAGTTTGAAATCAGATTTTTTTTTTTTTTTTTTTGGTGGACTCATCAGAGAGAGCGGATGGTCCGTTCCCCGTCTGAACAGGGGCTCAAACAATTTCTGCGAGCCCTAAGTCAGAAAGGAAAAGAATACCAAAGTTTCTCAAATTTGGATCCAAAAGAAAGGAGATTTTTTTTTTGAAAATCTGACAAGTTTGAAATCAGATTTTTTTGTGTGGACTCATCAGAGAGAGCGAATGGTCCGTTCCCCGTCTGAACAGGGGCTCAAACAATTTCTGCGAGCCCTAAGTCAGAAAGGAAAAGAAAACCAAAATTTCTCAAATTTGGATCCAAAAGAAAGAAGATTTTTTTTTTGAAAATCTGACAAGTTTGAAATCAGATTTTTTTTTAAACTCATCAAAGAGAGCAAACGGTCCCTTTCCCAACCTGAAAACGTGCTCAAACATTTCTGCGGGCACTGAGTCCAAAAGGGAGGAGATCGAGATTTCTCAGATCTGAATTCAAAAAACAAGAGAAGATTTTTTTTTCGAGAAGGAGAAAGATTGGAAATAGATTTAAAGAAAGAAATTTCCAAAAAAACAAAATCCCATCTCATGTTTTTTTTTTTTTTATGCAAGATTCAACATTGGCCACCAACTAGAAAGGTGCCAAAGAATCTAAGTTCATGTTCTCAAATGAACGTGTCCCACCGGGTGTGCCAGCTTGATGGACCACGATTTCTTCCCTCTCTCCCGCTGCCTCCGCCCCGGGTCTTTTCGGGGTGCGGCGGAGGGGTGGAGAAGAAAAGATAAAGGGTTTCAACATCTTTCTCTTTTTTTTGTACGGGTATGCCAATTTCACTTTTCTACTTGGAATTTAGGAATGGTGATCCGAAGATCCACCTTCACAAGTAGAAAGGGGAAATGAAACTTTTTCTAGTTTTCCATTGCACACATATTTTAAGAAAAGAGACAAAGGGGTTTTTTTGAATGCCGTGAAAGGCGATTTCATTTGTTGCCGTGAAAGGCGATTTTGCCGTAAAAGGCGATTTACAAGTCTCATCCATTATGAAAGACAAGAATTGTGATTTTTGTCTCTAAAAGAAAAAATAAAGTACAATAGAAATCAAGAAAAGGAATCTGACTTCTCATTCGATTGTGGGGACACGTTCAGATCGACGGTCGCGAGTCATGTATGGGCTCCTCCATCGTCCATGCAGATGAGAACACGATGCTTGGATTCTTGGCTCGGCTTTCTAACCTCAGATTTTTAAAGGACAAAGACCAAGAGAAGGTCTTATATCCGATAAAAAGCTAAGTAAACGGGCTGAAAAGCCACGTTTTAGCCATGTTGGTAGAAGAAGGGATGTCCTTGGGGGGGTGGCCCCCCAAGGGTGCTTCAATCACCTTGTAGTTGCTCTTGCAGCAGAGTTTCTTTTCTTCAAATTGGCAGAGGTTCTTCTGATTTCTCTGGATTTTCCGGGATTTTCCGAGGATTTCGGGATTTTCCGAGCAATTTTTCTCTGGACCTTTCGGGATTTTCCGAGCAATTTTTCTCTGGCCCTTCTCCTTGGAAAAGCCCTCCTATTTATAGGCTTTTGGTGGCCATTAGGAGGGTTTATGAGCATTTAATACATTAATGCTCATAATGGGAGGAGTTACAAGTTTTAAATGATTTGTTTTGTAACTCCTTTTTCCTTGAATTTGATTGGTCGATGGAGATTAATGAGCCTTTGATTGCATTTAATCTCCATCATGGGAGGAGTTTCGTGGCTTTAATGCCATAAATCATTGGATTTGTAACTCCCATTTGCTTGCTTTTGATTGGGCCGTTCAAAATAATGAGTTAATGACCGCATTAACTTGTCATAAAATGGGTCATTTATTCTCATTAATTGGCCGCCAAGTCGCTTGAAGAGTCGCGGGCCGCGCCGCGCCTTTTGGAATTCTTCTTGCGATGATCGCCGGTGGATCCACATGTTGTTTGATGTCGGATGGCGATGCAATTTCAGACATTGGTTAATGTCAACGCGCCGGCAACATCTGTCCTGTCGATTTCACGATCGGGCGGGCAGAAAGTGTGCTTTCTTTGTCGGCCGGTTAGCGATTTCGAGGCATCTAATGATCATCCAATGATTTCGGCGGCGAATCCGTGATGTTGACGAAGATCGACGGATTTCATGCACGAAAAATCAGATTTTGGAAAAATCACAGGGGCCAATCAACTCGAAACGCGAAAAGGACCCGAAAAAGTGGGTTTCCGGCGACTTTTGGGTCGCCGGAAATTCCATGGTCGCCGGCGACCATGGGGCTGGCGACCATGGGCCATGGTCGCCGGCGACCATGGGCCAAGGTCGCCGGCGACCATGGGCCTTGGGCCCATTTTTTGGCCGCCTTCCGGTCGCCGTATCTTCGCCGTTTTTCGCTCTTTTTCGATGCTTTTTCTTCCTGTGTTTTTCTTGACATTTCCCCTCATTTATTGGCCTGTTTTCCTTGGAGAAATCCCGTCGAGAAGCCACGGAAATCGGAGCACAAAGCTTCCTATTTTTCTGGAAAGCCGAAGACTTTGTTGTGCGGTTTTGCCGATTTTTTGTCAAGCGTTGAAACTAGGCCAAACGATGTCAGAATGACCTGAAATTCGACGTGGAGCTTCTTGAGCATCAGATAGGACCAACCATAGGCTTTGGTTTGAGTTTTGAAGTCTTTTGGGGCCCCGCAAACGCTTGCCTTAATTTTGCCATGAGAGAAATGCCGAGCTTTGACTTGTGGTCAACCGATGTCCGATTGACCTGAAATTTGACAGGGAGCCTCCTGAGTAGTAAGTAGGACCAACCATGGGCTTTAGTTTGGGTTTTGAAGCCTTTTGGGGTCCCGCAAACGCTCGCCTTGATTTCATCTCGAGGAAAGTGCCGAGCTTCGAAACTAGGTCAAACGATGTCCGTTTGACCTAAAATTTGACAGGGGACCTATTGGAGTCATTTTGAGACGATCCATTAGCTCCAATTTGGATGCCATGATTCCGGGGTGCTCCGCCGCCGATAGGCCTATTTTTGCTTCCCGAGAGTTGATGAAGGGTCAAACGTCGTCCGTTTGACTTGAAATTTGGCAGGGGGCCTTTTGGAGGTATTTTGAGACCATCCGTAGGCTCTGATCGAAGTTTTGAAGTCTTCGACATTGTCGCTGCCGGGGGCTCTTGTCTGCCTGTCGGAGGAGTGAAGTTAGGCCAAATGATGTCGAAATGGCCCGAAACTTCATGTGTACCCCTCTTTTGGCTGCTTTGAAGGATCTTGCAGTTTTGGTTTAATTCTGACAAGATCTGGTGCTTGAAGTGGCGCCTTCCTATTTATGGCAGGATGTGGCTCCATGTAGCTTTTGGTGTTGAGGGGATATAGTGACATTTTTGGTGTCAACAAGCAGCAGCTTAAAGAAAAGGCGAAGGCCCCGGTTTCACCCCTTAGACACAACCGAGGTCCGTCGGTTGACCAGGACTTGAGGCAAGCCCTGAATAGAAGGCGCGACTGAGCTCAAGATGAGGGCTCGAGCAGTAGTCACTTAAACAGTGGCTCCAAGAGGTCGTGGCAGAAATCAGAAAGATTGGAGAACCAATACGATGTCAGAGAATGGCTTAACCGTGATGTCAAGCAGACAGTCCAGTAGAACATGGAAGTAGTCGGTTTCACCCGAGACCGACTACATACCTATGACTCCGAGAAACTCGGCACATCTCCTTTCTCTCAAGAGATAAATGACTTCATTCTCCCTAAGAAGTTCAACGTCTCGAGGTTCGGTTTATATGACGGAACCTCAGATCCGGCTGTGCATCTCCGACACTTCACCCAGCGGATGTTGGTATGGGGCGACGATCGTTACCTAAACTGTAGAGTCTTCTCTTCCAGTTTAGGAGACCTCCCCCTAAGGTGGTTCTGCGCACTCCCTGAGGGATCAATTTCAGGTTGGCGACAGCTCAGAAACTCCTTTGAGGAAAAGTTTCAGGCGCACAGGGTCATTCCGAAAACGGATATTAACCTAATGGCCATCAGAATGAGGCAAACTGAAAACATTACCCAGTTCGTCAAAAGGTTCTGGACCATCTATAGCCAAATTGAAGACATCACTGACGGGCTGGCTCTCATGTTCTTCACACAGGCCCTCCTCCCAGGCAACGAGCTCCGGAAGAAACTTGTTCGGTTCTCTGTGGTCACAATGAAAGCATTGATGCCCAGGTGCAGTAGTTCGTTGAACAAGAGGAGGATGAAGCCCGAGCCCGCGATAACTTCGGCGTCAGGCAAGAAAAGCGACCCTCCAAGGCAGACAAGAAGGCATCTTGGAGGGAAGAGGCAGACCGAAACAAGGCTTCCACTAGCTCTGCAGCTCCCTCCTTTAAAGGTAAGAAGAAGGCCAAACCAGTCAGCACCTCGTACAAGGTTGTAAATACGATTTTCATAGAGCCCATCTACTTGGTTCTCGACAGGATCAGGTCACAGCCCTTTTTTCAGTGGCCGGAGCCAATGAAAGGTGATCCTTCAACCCAAGATGAGGGTAAGTTCTGTGCCTACTACAAGCAGAATGGGCATAGAACCGAAGACTGCATGTCCCTCAAGTCCCACCTGGAGAGGCTCGTCAAGGATGGACACTTGAAAGACCTCATCAAAGAAGAAGCCAGAGTCAACCGAACTTAGCATCGAGATGATGACCAAGACAGGGATATGCCGGAAGGCATAATCAATGTCATTCACCTCGCTCCCACCCTAGGAGGGAGTAACCAAGCCCGTGCCGAGGTCAGGAGGACTTCACACGGCAAGCAAGTGATGATAGCCGAGCTTGGGCCTGCAGCCAAGAGAGCTCGAAAGGAGCAGCCCAAAATCTGGTTCTCAAATCAGGACCTCGACGGCGTCCAGCTCCCCCATAACGACCCGTTGGTTCTCACCCTGTGGTTAAAGAACTTCAAGGTAAAACAAATTCTTGTGGACCTTGGGAGTTCATAAAAAATCCTCTATTTTGACTGCTTCAAGAAGTTCGGCCTAAAACAAGAAGATTTACAGGAAGCCCACACTCCCCTGGTAGGCTTCAGCTCAAAGCCACTCTATCCAAAGGGGAAGATCTCCCTAGAAGTCCAAATCGGGGGTGCCTCCATGTTAGCCGACTTTCTTGTGGTGGATGCACCATCCCCATACAACGCAATTATGGGGCGAACTTGGCTACATAACGTGGAAGCGGTGCCCTCCACCCATCACCAAAAACTCAAGTTCCTTTTAGAGGACAAGGACGACCGAGTTGAAGTAATCACGATCTCGGGTGACCAGCAGATGGCCAAGCAGTACCTGATGGCTGTGGTGCCTGGCGAAACAGAACCACAACATGTGCACATGGCCGAGCTCGAAGCAGATCTCGATAATGTTGGCCGATCTCCAGATCAGAAAAGCATTGAAGATCTGATCGAAGTCTGGATCGATCCCAGCGATCCCGAGAGATACTTCTTATTGGGGATCCAGCTCCCCGAAGCTGAGAGGTCTGAGCTGCTAAACTATTTGTCACAGAACAAAGAAGTTTTCGCTTGGACTCCTTACGAGATGCACGGCATCGACCCCGAAGTTATCAGCCACGAACTGCGTGTGGACCCCAAGAATAAACTCGTGGTACAAAAAGCTCGTAGAACGATGATCCCACAGACAGAGGCTGTGATCGAGGAGGTAGAAAAGCTGCTGGAGGCTGGGGCTATCAGAGAAGTCCACTACCCGAAGTGGCTTGCCAACACAGTGGTGGTAATAAAGAAACATGGAAAGTGGAGGGTCTGTGTCGACTTCACCGACCTTAACAAAGCCTACCTCAAGGACAACTTTCCCTCGTTAAAATCGACCAAATGATCGATGACACTGCCGGGCACGACAGGATGAGTTTCCTCGTTGCTTACCGAGGTTATCATCAGATTCTGATGCATAGGTCCGACGAAGAAAAAACCGCGTTCATAACACCTAGAGGCATCTACTGTTATAGAGTGATGCCCTTTGGGTTAAAAAATGCGGGGGCAACTTACCAGAGGCTGGTAACGAAAATGTTCCATGCCCAACTCGACAAAACAAAGGAAGTCTACATTGACGACATGGTCGTCAAGTCTAAATGGTTACATGACCACTTAGCCGACTTGAGTCAAACATTTGACATCCTCAAGAAGTTCCAGCTCAAACTAAATGCATCCAAGTGTACGTTCAATGTCGGCTCCGAGAGATTTCTAGGGAGCCTGGTCACAAGAAGGGGGATTAAAGCCAACCCAGATTAGATCTCGGTGATCCAAGCAATACAGAGTCCTGCTGCGGCGAAACAAGTCCAGAGGCTCATCGGAATGGCTGCCGCACTCAATCGTTTTATCAACCGAGCTTTGGACAAGTGCCGACCCTTTTTTCGACTTTAAAAAAAAGGGTTGAAATTTCAGTGGACTCTGGAGTGTGACCAAGCCCTGCAGGAACTCGAAGTTTACCTAGCTTTACCACCCCTGCTATTAATACTGAAACATGAGGAAATGCTATACCTCTACCTAGCGGTCTCGAACCATGCATTAAGCTCGGTGTTCATCAGAGAAGAAGACAAGCAATGAAAGCCTATATACTACACGAGCAAGATACTCCTTGACACCGAGACCAGGTACCTGCCACTGGAGAAACTCGCATTTGTACTCATCAGTGCTTCCCGCAAGCTCTCACACTACTTCCAAACGTACACCATAGTGGTTGTTACAGAACATCCACTCAAGTCCCTTTTTCGAAAGGCCAACTTCTCTGGAAGAATCTCCAAATGGGCGGTCGAGCTGGGGCAATATGATATCCAGTATTAATCCAGAACGGCAATCAAGGCCCAAGTTTTGGCAGACTTCATCGTAGAATTCGTCTCTCCTAGTTCGGCATCGACACGGCTCGAAACCGAACTGGGGGGCAATAAGATAGTTATCGGGACCAAGCAAGAGCAATCTCGAGAGCAGTTCCTCGAATCGGAATGGAAGGTCTTCGTTGACGGATCCTCAACCTCCAAGAGGGCTGGCGCTGGCATAGTCCTCCAATCTCCATAGGGCCTTGTCATTGAGCAAGCCTTAACACTTGGCTTCAAGGCATCCAATAACGAAGCTGAGTATGAGGCGCTGATCGCGGGGCTTGGCAACGCTAAAATCCTGGGAGCACAGCGATTGATGGTCTTCAGCGATTCCCAATTTGTAACAAGCCAGCTGAACGGGGAGTACCAGGCACGAGATGAAAGAATGGCAGCCTACCTAGCTCGCGCAAAGCAGCTCCTCTCTCAGTTCAAGAAAGTCGAAATCAAATAGATCGATAGAGATTCCAATTCTCACGCCGACGCTCTTGCCAACCTAGGCTCTGCTGTCGAAGCTGGAAAAAGAAGGACAGTCGAGGTATAAACATTGGAGGAACCAAGTATAGAACTTCAGCCACCTCGGCAAGTTCTTTGCATCGATCTCGGCCCAAGCTGGGTGAACCCAATCATCTCCTACCTTAGGAACAACCAACTACCCGAAGACAAGAGGGACGCCCACAAGATCAGGCTGAAAGCAACCCGGTTTTGGCTATTGCCAGATAGCAAGTTGTACAGAAAGTCCTTCACCGGTCCCTACCTCAAATACGTTCACCCGATCAAAATTGAAGACTTCCTCTATGAAATTCATGAAGGGATTTGCGGAAGCCACATTGGAGGTTGGTTACTTGCGTACCGAGCCATCAGCCAGGGCTACTGGTGGCCCTACATGCAGAAGGACGCCCTAATCTACGCCAGAAAATGCGAGAAGTGCCAGAAGTTCTCACACTCTCTCCACCAGCCAGCGCAAGACCTGAGCCCACTCTCCAGCCCATGGCCCTTCGCCCAATGGGGCTTGGACATTGTGGGACCACTCCACCGAGCTCCAGGAAATAAGAGGTGGCTACTATTATTTCACCAAATGGGTTGAAGCTGAGCCACTATCTTCCATCACTGAGAAGGACTCAAAAAACTTCGTGTGGAAAAACATAACCACACGGTTCGAAATCCCACGAGCCCTGATCTCGTACAACGGGACCCAGTTCGACTCCAATCTCTTCAGGAACTTCTGCCAGGAGCTAGACATCAGGAACTACTACTCAACTCCAGCTTATCCTCAAAGCAACGGTCAAGCTAAGATCTTGAACAAAGTGATACTCGACGGGCTCAAGAAGAGGCTCGATCGAGCTAAGGGGAGATGGGTGGTGATGGACCCGATTCTTCCCTCTCTCCTGCTGCCTCCGCCCCAGGTCTTTCGGGGTACGGCGGAGGGGAGGAGAAGAAAAGATAAGGGTATCAACATCTTTCTTTTTTTTTTGTACGGGTATGCCAATTTCACTTTTCTACTTGGAATTTAGAAACGGTGATCCGAAGATCCACCTTCACAAGTAGAAAGGGGAAATGAAACTTTTTCTAGTTTCTATTGCACACATATTTTAAGAAAAGAGACAAAAAGCTTTTTTTTTTTTATGCCGTGAAAGGCGATTTCATTTGTTGCCGTGAAAGGCGATTTTTGCCGTAAAAGGCGATTTACAAGTCTTATCCATTATGAAAGACAAGAGTTGTGATTTTTGTCTCTAAAAGAAAAATAAAGTACAATAGAAATCAAGAAAAGGAATCTGACTTCTCATTCGATTGTGGGGACACGTTCAGATCGACGGTCGCGAGTCATGTATGGACTCCTCCATCGTCCATGCAGATGAGAACACGATGCTTGGATTCTTGGCTTGGCTTTTTAACCTCAGATTTTTAAAGGACAAAGACCAAGAGAAGGTCTTATATCCGATAAAAAGCTAAGTAAACGGGCTGAAAAGCCACGTTTTAGCCATGTTGGTAGAAGAAGGGAGGTCCTTGGGGGGGTGGCCCCCCAAGGGTGCTTCAATCACCTTTTGGTGGTCTTTGCAGCAGAGTTGCAGGGCCTCTGGATTTTCCGGGCAATTCACTGGATTCTTTTTTTCGTTCTTCGTCAGTCTTGCCGATCCCCTTTTCCCTTTGGAATGCCCTCCTATTTATAGGCCTTTGGTAGCCATTTAGGAGGGTTTATGAGCATTGAATGCATTAATGCTGATAATTGGAGGAGTTACAAGTTTTAAATTATTTGTTTTGTAACTCCTTTTTCCTTGAATCTGATTGGCCGATGGAGAATAATGAGCTTTTAATTGTCTTTAATGCCCATCATGGGAGGAGTTTCATGGCTTTAATGCCATAAATCCTTTGACTTGTAACTCCCATTTGCTTGCTTTTGATTGGGCTGTCCAAAATAATGAGTTAATGACCGCATTAACTTGTCATAAAACGGGTCATTTAACCTCATTAATTGGTCGCCAAGTCGCTTGAAGAGTCGCGGGCCACGCCGATTCTTTTGGAATTCTTCTTGCGATGACCGCCGGTGGATCCACATGTTGTTTGATGTCGGATGGCGATGCAATTTCAGACATTGATTAATGTCAACGTGCCGGCAACATCTGTCCTGTCGATTTCACGATCGGGCGGGCGGAAAGTGTGCTTTCTTTGTCGGCCGGTTGGCGATTTCGAGGCATCTAATGATCATCCAATGATTTCGGCGGCGAATCCGTGATGTCGACGAAGATCGACGGATTTCATGCACGAAAAATCAGATTTTGGAAAAATCACAGGGGCCAATCAACTCGAAACGCGAAAAGGACCCGAAAAAAGGGTTTCCGGCGACTTTTGGGTCGCCGGAATTCCATGGTCGCCGGCGACCATGCACCCATGGTCACCGGCGACCATGGGCGGGCGACCTTGGGCCATGGTCGCCGGCGACCATGGGCCTTGGGCCCACTTTTCGGCCGCCGTTCGGTCGCGTTTTCTTCGCCGTTTTTCGATCTTTTTTCATTCTTTTTTCTTCTGTATTTTTTCTGACATTTTCCCTCATTTATTGGCCTGATTCTCTTGAAGAAAACCCGACGAGAAGCCACGCAAATCGGAGCACAAAGTTTCCTATTTTTCTGGAAAGCCGAAGACTTTGTTGTGCGGTATTGCCGATTTTTTGTCAAGCATTGAAACTAGGCCAAACGATGTCGGAATGACCTGAAATTTGACGTGGAGCTTCTTGAGCAGTAGATAGGACCAACAGTAGGCTTTGGTTTGAGTTTTGAAGCCGTTCGGGGTCCCGCAAATGCTTGCCTTAATTTTGCCATTAGAGAAATGCCGAGCTTTGACTTGTGGTCAACCGATGTCCGATTGACCTGAAATTTGACAGGGAGCCTCCTGAGTAGTAAGTAAGACCAACCATGGGCTTTGGTTTGAGTTTTGAAGCCTTTTGAGGTCCAGCAAATGCTCGCCTTGATTTCACCTCGAGGAAAATGCCGAGCTTTGAAACTAGGCCAAACGATGTCCGTTTGACCTAAAACTTGACCGGGGACCTATTGGAGTTATTTTGAGATGATCCATTAGCTCCAATTTGGATGCCATGATTCCGGGGTGCTCCGCCGTCGGTAGACCTGTTTTTGCTTCCCAAGAGTTGATGAAGGGTCAAACGTTGTCCGTTTGACTTGAAATTTGGCATGGGGCCTTTTGGAGGTATTCTAAGACTATCCGTAGGCTCTGATCGAAGTTTTGAAGTCTTCGACACTGTCGTTGCCGGGAGCTCCTGTCTGGCTGTCGAAGGAGTGAAGTTAGGCCAAGTGACGTCGAAATGGCCCGAAACTTCATGTGTACCTCTCTTTTGGCTGCTTTGAAGGATCTTGCAGTTTTTGTTTGATTCTGACAAGATCTGCTGCTTGAAGTGGTGCCTTCCTATTTATGGCAGGATGCGGCTCTATGTAGCATTTTGGTGTTGAAGGGACATAGTGATGTTTTTGGTGTCAACAAATGCCCCCTCGAGGTACAGCGATGAGGTGTGCAGCTCTGGCAGTCGGTGTGCCTCGAAGAGAATTGAAGGAGATTTTCTTGCTTGACCAAGAGTCTTGAGCGTTTTTCTTTTGATGGAGTTGCTTTTTTGAGCTTCCAAGGGATTTCGCGGTAATGATAGGGGTCATGTACCGTCTCAAGGCAAGGATTTTGAAATGACATTTGGATATGGGTTTTTGTTTTTGGGTTTTCCCTTTTAACCTTGTGAACTTAAAGGCTTTATGTGGCACATTAGGCGGTTAAGAAGGTTTTTTGGTTTTTGACCTTGTGACCTAACAGGCTGTATGTGGCGAGTTAGGGGGTCGGGATTTTGGTTTTTGGTTTCGGCCTTGTGACCTAACAAGCTGTATGTGGCAAGTTAGGGGACCATGGTTTGGTTTTTGGTCACTCTTTGGGACAATTTTGGGTCCATTGGAGTGGTTTGGTTTTTTTGTGGAATGTCAATTTCAAGATTGTGGCTTGATTTGGTGCATGGGGTTGGATGGTTTGGATTTCTTTTGGAAGCCCATGAAGCTTGGAATTTTTTGTATGGTCCTATCAACTCAAGAGAGGCATGGAACCATTTTTGTATGCTCTTGGTAAGAGAAATTTTGATTAAAAGCCACTTTTAGTGCCTAGGTGGTCAAACCTGGCTCATATGGGCTAACCCATGGGACCTTAAGCCTTTAAAAATGGCTTAGATCTCATGTGGTGTCATTTTGTAAAGAATATCTAAAAATATCCCTTTCGTGTAGAGAATATCTAAAAATATCCTTACTTGGAGAGAATCTCTCAAGTTTCCTTGATTTTGGAAAAGATTTTCTCAAAGTTTCTCAAATCTCCTTTCTTTTTTGAGAGAATTTCTCAAGAATCTCCTCCTTAGGAGAGAATATCTCAAATCTCCCTTTCTTTTAGGAAGTTTGCTAATTTTTAGCACTTACCTCCTTGCTTTTCTCCTCCTTTCCTCTTTTGGTTTGCTTTTTCTATAAAGCAATGGAGATGGGTTTTCTTTCTCTTGTTGCTTTCTTTTTGCAAAAACCTTTAAGAGTGCTCCAAGATAAAGAATTTCTCAAGGATCTTCAAGTTTCTTCTTCTTCTTCTTCTGCATGGCTTCAAGTAGGTCTTCTTTTTCCAAGAAAAACCCCATGTAGATGTAGGAAAGTTTCCTCTTTTTTTTTTTTTTTTTTTTTCTCTTTTCTTTTTTTTTTCACGTGTTTTCTTTTCCTCTTTTTTTTTTTTTTTTTTTTGCACACGTTCTCCTTTTTTTTTTTTGTTTCTTCCTTTTTTTTTTCGCTTTTTTTTTTTGTGCTGTACGGGACAGGTCTGTACGGACCTGGCCGTACAGCCACGTGGCCTGTGAGCCACGTCCCATGGGCCAACCCTTGTTTTTTTTTTTTTTTCAGGCCACGTCCCATGGGCCAACCCCTTGTTTTTTTTTTTTCTCCTTTTTTTTTTTTTGAAGAGGTTTTTTTTTTTCTTCTCTCTGTTTTTTTTTTACTCACCATGATATGAGGTTTATGCAATTCAAGATGATCATGCATTCTTTCTCTTTTTTTTTTTTTTTAATGCATCAAGATAAAAGGCTAGAATTTCTAGGTCAAGTCAACATGGATTTTGACTTAGACAAAGTTTGATTGGTTTCGACCAAATTGGGTTGGAATTGGTCAAACTTTTGTCAAAGTTTTCCTAGCATCTAATGCATGATGGTTTTATGCATGATTTTTGGTAAATGGTATTAGGAGCATGATGATGCATACCTCGAATTTTCTTGCAAGTCTTGGGATTTCTGGAGCTTGCAACAATATTGAGCCCACTTCTCCAGTCTCGCAGAATTTCGAGGAGCTTTGCAAGTTTTGGAATTTTGAGCTCGCAGCAATGTTGAGCTCTTTTCTGATCTTGCGTAGATTTGCGAAGATTTGATCTCCAAAATAATGAGTTAATGACCGCATTAACTTGTCATAAAACGGGTCATTTAAGCTCATTAATTGGTCGCCAAGTCGCTCGAAGAGTCGCGGGCCGCGCCGCGTCTTTTGGAATTCTTCTTGAGATGACCGCTGGTGGATCCACATGTTGTTTGATGTCGGATGGCGATGCAATTTCAGACATTGATTAATGTCAACGTGCCGGCAACATCTGTCCTGTCGATTTCACGATCGGGCGGGCAGAAAGTATGCTTTCTTTGTCGGCCGGTTGGCGATTTCGAGGCATCTAATGATCATCCAATGATTTCGGCGGCGAATCCGTGATGTTGACGAAGATCAACGGATTTCATGCACGAAAAATCAGATTTTGGAAAAATCACAGGGGCCAATCAACTCGAAACGCGAAAAGGACCCGAAAAAAAGTCTTCCGGCGATTTTTTGGGTCGCCGGAATTCCATGGTCGCCGGCGACCATACACCCATGGTCGCCGGCGACCATGGGCCTTGGGCCCATTTTTTGGCCGCCGTTCGGTCGCCGTTTCTTCGCCGTTTTTCGATCTTTTTTCATTCTTTTTTCTTCTGTATTTTTCCGGACATTTCCCCTCATTTATTGGCCCGATTCTCTTGAAGAAAACCCGACAAGAAGCCACGCAAATCGGAGCACAAAGTTTCCTATTTTTCTGGAAAGCCGAAGACTTTGTTGTGCGGTATTGCCGATTTTTTGTCAAGCATTGAAACTAGGCCAAACGATGTCGGAATGACCTGAAATTTGACGTGGAGCTTCTTGAGCAGTAGATAGGACCAACAGTAGGCTTTGGTTTGAGTTTTGAAGCCGTTCGGGGTCCCGCAAATGCTTGCCTTAATTTTGCCATGAGAGAAATGCCGAGCTTTGACTTGTGGTCAACCGATGTCCGATTGACCTGAAATTTGACAGGGAGCCTCCTGAGTAGTAAGTAAGACCAACCATGGGCTTTGGTTTGAATTTTGAAGCCTTTTGGGGTCCCGCAAATGCTCGCCTTGATTTCACATCGAGGAAAATGTCGAGCTTTGAAACTAGGCCAAACGATGTCCGTTTGACCTAAAACTTGACAGGGGACCTAGTGGAGTCATTTTGAGATGATCCATTAGCTCCAATTTGGATGCCATGATTCCGGGGTGCTCCGCTGCCGGTAGGCTTGTTTTTGCTTCCTGAGAGTTGATGAAGGGTCAAACGTCGTCCGTTTGACTTAAAATTTGGCAGGGGGCCTTTTGGAGTATCTTGAGACCATTCGTAGGCTCTGATCGAAGTTTTGAAGTCTTCGACACTGTCGCTGCCGGGAGCTCCTGCCTGGCTGTCGGAGGAGTGAAGTTAGGCCAAATGATGTCGAAATGGCCCGAAACTTCATGTGTACCCTTCTTTTGGCTGCTTTGAAGGATCTTGTAGTTTTTGTTTGATTCTGACAAGATCTGGTGCTTGAAGTGGCGCCTTCCTATTTATGGCAGGATGTGGCTCCATGTAGCATTTGGTGTTGAAGGGACATAGCGACATTTTTGGTGTCAACAAATGCCCCCTCGAGGTACAGCGACGAGGTGCGCAGCTCTAGCAGTCGGTGTGCCTCGAAGAGAATTTGAAGGAGATCTTCTTGCTTGACCAAGAGTCTTGAGCGTTTCTCTTTTGATGGAGTTGCTTTTTTGAGCTTCCAAGGGATTTCGCGGTAATGAGAGGGGTCATGTATCGTCTCAAGGCAAGGATTTTGAAATGACATTTGGATATGGTTTTTGGTTTTGGGTTTTCCCTTTTAACCTTGTGAACTTAAAGGCTTTATGTGGCACATTAGGCGGTTAAGAAGGTTTTTTGGTTTTTGACCTTGTGACCTAACAGGCTGTATGTGGCGAGTTAGGGGGTCGGGATTTTGGTTTTTGATTTCGGCCTTGTGACCTAACAAGCTGTATGTGGCAAGTTAGGGGACCATGGTTTGGTTTTTGGTCACTCTTTGGGACAATTTTGGGTCCATTGGAGTGGTTTGGTTTTTTTGTGGAATGTCAATTTCAAGATTGTGGCTTGATTTGGTGCTTGGGGTTGGATGGTTTGGATTTCTTTTGGAAGCCCATGAAGCTTGGAATTTTTTGTATGGTCCTATCAACTCAAGAGAGGCATGGAACCATTTTTGTATGCTCTTGGTAAGAGAAATTTTGATTAAAAGCCACTTTTAGTGCCTAGGTGGTCAAACCTGGCTCATATGGGCTAACCCATGGGACCTTAAGCCTTTAAAAATGGCTTAGATCTCATGTGGTGTCATTTTGTAAAGAATATCTAAAAATATCCCTTTCGTGTAGAGAATATCTAAAAATATCCTTACTTGGAGAGAATCTCTCAAGTTTCCTTGATTTTGGGAAAGATTTTCTCAAAGTTTCTCTCTTTGGGAGAAAGTTTCTCAAATCCTCTTTCTTTTTGGAGAGAATTTCTCAAGAATCTCCTCTTTAGGAGAGAATATCTCAAATCTCCCTTTCTTTTAGGAAGTTCGCTAATTTTTAGCACTTACCTCCTTGCTTTTCTCCTCTTTTCCTCTTTTGGTTTGCTTTTTCTATAAAAGCAATGGAGATGGGTTTTCTTCCTCTTGTTGTTTTCTCTTTGCAAAAACCTTCAAGAGTGCTCCAAGATAAAGAATTTCTCAAGGATCTTCAAGTTTCTTCTTCTTCTTCTCCATGGCTTCAAGTAGGTCTTTTTTTCTCCAAGAAAAACCCCATGTAGATGTAGGAAAGTTTCCTTTTCTTTTTTTTCTTCTTTTTCTCTTTTCTTTTTTTTTCTCTTTTTTTTTTCACGTGTTTTCTTTTCCCTCTTTTTTTTTTTCTGTGTTTTTTTTTTTCCACGTGCTTTCTTTTTTTTTTTTTTTTGTGCACGTTCTGCCCTTTTTTTTTCTTTTTTTTTATTTCTTCCTTTTTTTTTCGCTTTTTTTTTTTTTGTGCTGTACGGACAGGTCTGTACGGACCTGGCCGTACAGCCACGTGGCATGTGGGCCACGTCCCATGGGCCAACCCCTTGTTTCTTTTTTTTTTTTTAAGAGGTTTTTTTTTTCTTTTTTTTTTATTTATTTTTTTTTTTTTTTTGCTCACCATGATATGAGGTTTATGCAATTCAAGATGATCATGCATTCTTTTCTTTTTTTTTTTTTAATGCATCAAGATAAAAGGCTAGAATTTCTAGGTCAAGTCAACATGGATTTTGACTTAGACAAAGTTTGATTGGTTTTGACCAAATTGGGTTGGAATTGGTCAAACTTTCGTCAAAGTTTTCCTAGCATCTAATGCATGATGATTTTATGCATGATTTTTGGTAAATGGAATTGGGAGCATGATGATGCATACCTCGAGTTTTCTTGCAAGTCTTGGGATTTTTGGAGCTTGCAGCAATGTTGAGCCCACTTCTCCAGTCTCGCAGAATTTCGAGGAGCTTCGTAAGTTTTGGGATTTTTGGAGCTTGCAGCAATGTTGAGCCCACTTCTCCAGTCTCGCAGAATTTCGAAGAGCTTTGCAAGTTTTGGAATTTTGAGCTCGCAGCAATGTTGATCTCTTTTCTGATCTTGCGAAGATTTGAGAAGAAAGGCTTGATCTCGCAGCAATGTTTGAATTCGAGTCTTCTTCGAGAATCCTTCATTGTTCATGATCTCGCAGCAATGTTGAGCTCATCTTCAAGGTTCCTTTCTTTTTCGGGGTGCCTCCCTTTTCTTCGAAATTGCCCCGGAACCATGCTAAAATTTCGCTAGGATTTTTTTTAGCAAAATTCCGTCATTTGGTGCTTGATTTCTTCCTTTCTGACTTTTGTAGGTGGTTCCTCCAGAACGAACAAGGGTAAGGGCCTTGTTACTGAAGCACCTCGCCGATCTGCCAGATCTTCCAATGCGGCCGTTCAACAAGCGTGGGAAGAGGTTGACGGGAATCTCCGAAGAAAGACTCAGGAGCATGAGCGATGGTAACTTCTTTGGGAGGAATTCCCTCGTGCTGAAGATGAATCGCGGTTTTCTGCAGCATTTTATGGCGGCATCTTGAAGAAGCGTGGCCTGGAAGCTTTGGAGGCTGAGGCCAAGAGTCTGCTCGAGGACCTTAGTCTTTGGCTGAAGACTAATGATGGACTGAGCTTTTGACAAACTTTCTTCTTCCATTTTTTTTTTGGGAACCTCCATGTATAAACATTTTGGCACTCTATTTTTTTGTATCCCCTTGTTCTACTTAAATTCTTTTTGTTGAAAATAAGCCAAAGTTGAATGAGAATGTTTGTTTGAAAATCTTGATCAAAAGGTTATCATTTTGTGAAAATCTTTTGTCAAAAGTGTTGTTTTGGCATGAAAGCCAGATTTTGTGGCACAAAGCCTGGTTTTTTTATAGCTTGAAAGCCGAAAATTTTGAGGTGGCATGAAAGCCGATTTTGGTGGCGTGAAAGCCTGGTTTTTTGATGGCTTGAAAGCCAAAAATTTTGAGGTGGCATGAAAGCCGATTTTGGTGGCGTGAAAGCCAAATTTTGGTGGCATGAAAGCCGATGTGGCATGGAAGCCGATTTTTGGCATGAGAGCCGATTTTTTTGTTTTTGGCGTAAAAGCCGGATTTTTGGCATGAGAGCCGATTTTTTGTTTTTGGCGTGAAAGCCAGTTTTTTTTTTTTTGGCATGAGAGCCGATTTTTGGCGTAAAAGCCGGATTTTTTGAAAACCAAGTTTTGTTTTATTGGCATGAGAGCCAGATTTTGTTTTGATTTTTGGCGTGAAAGCCAATTTTTGGCATGGAAGCCGAGTTTTTTGGCGTAAAAGCCGATTTTTGGCATGGAAGCCGAGTTTTTGGCGTAAAAGCCGGGTTTTTGGTTTTCAAAAATGCAAGTATCGACTAAGAGTCACCTCCCTGCTGAATGGTATTGCAAGTATCGATGGAATGTCGCCTCCTTGCTCATTCGGTTGCGAGTATCGATGGAATGTCGCTTCCTCGGCGAAGTTGGGTGCAAGTATCGACTAAGCGTCGCTTCCTTGCTTTTTCTTCAAAAATTTTGTTTTGCGGGTATCGATGGAATGTCGCCTCCCCACGATTTTTGAAATTTGAGGTTTTTTTCGAACCTTTGTTTTTCTTTTGAAATTTGGGTTGTGGATATCAACTGGAATGTTGCGTCTCCACGATTTTGTGAAATTTTGCAAGTATCAACGAGGTGTTGCTTCCTTGCGATTTTGAGGTTTTGGAAGTATTGAATGGGGTTCGCATCCTTCCAATGGGTTTTTGCGAGTATCGACTTGACACCGCTTTCCCGATTTTTGTTTTTAGACACGAGGGTCGTAAATTTTGACCTAAAACCATTTTTGGTGGTAAAAGGTAAGGCGGACTAGGGTGGAAATTCCTAAGTCCTGATTTTTGTTTCAAATCAAGAATTTTGGGTTCAAGGATCGAAAATTTTGGTTAAGTTTGGGAAGAGGCTCCTAAACTTAGATTTTCGGATTTTGATTTTCTTTTGAACAATGAAACGATGAAAGTAAGTATTGTTTTGAAAGTTCAACATAAGGATGAAAATTCCAAAAGGAGTGGGTTCGACGAGCAAGTACCTAGAAATAGGCTTTGGCCTTGTAGGCGTCGCTCTGACTCAGTGGAGGAAGTCTTCAAGGGTAGTACTGCTTCAAGAACTTGCCGTTGATGGGCAGCATACATCTATCACCTTCCATGTTTAGAAGTGCATATGCGCCATTGGAGAAGACTTGGTCGATGACGAAGGGTCCCTCCCATTTTGGTTCAAATTTGCCTTTGGATTTGTAAGCGAAAACCATCGGCCTTTTTACCGCAAGAACCAAGTCACCCTTTTTGTGGGCGCGTTGCCTAACCTTTTTGTCGAAAGATCCAGCCATGCGTTCTTGGTAGAGCTCAATGCTTTGGTGTGCCTCGAGCCGTCTCTCATCGAGATTGTCCAGCTCTTGGAGTCTTAATTTGGCATTGCTTTCTTGCGTCATGTCATTTTGTAGAGATACCCTTAAGGAAGTAATTTGTACCTCTAAAGGGACAACAGCTTCGCATCCATAGACCAAGGAGAATGGCGTGCTATGGGTCGGTCCTCGAACGGTGGTTCTGTAGGCCCACAAAGCTTCGGATAGTTTGTCGCCCCAGTCCCTTTTGTGGCTAGAGACCATTTTCTTGAGAATTTTGCAGAGTGTCTTGTTGAAGGCCTCTGCCAGTCCATTCGCCGCCAGATTGTACGGAGTTGAAGGACAACTTTGGATTTTGTATTTGTCGCAGAACCTGTAGAATCTGTGATCACGGAATTGTGGTCCGTTATCATGGACGAATCTTTTAGGTATGCCGAAGCGACACATGATGTTGGTGCGCAAGAACTGAAGGACTGATGAGGTCTTCATTTCATTGAGCGCAAAAGCTTCTGACCACTTGGAGAAATAATCCGTAGCGGCGAAGATGAAGCGATGACCTTTGCTTGACGGAGGGGAGACAGGACCTACGATGTCCATACCCCAGGCTTCGAAAGGCCATGAAATTGCTGTAGGATGTAGCCATTCTGGAGGCATGTGGACATAGTCTCCATGAACTTGGCATTGTTGGCAGCGTTTAGCAAATTGCATTGCGTCAGCTACCATGGTAGGCCAATAATAACCTAACCTTTTTATCTGATTGTAGAGCTTTGGACCAGCCTGATGAGCTCCACAAAGACCAGCATGCACCTCTTTGAGAGTTTCTTTAGCTTCTTGTTGTGATAAGCAGCGTAGAAGTACTCCATTGTAGGATTTTCTGTAGAGCATCTTTGAAGGAATGTCCAGATGAAAGTTTGGGGTTCGTCTTTGAACACTTACCCGTTCTTTTGGATCTTCAGGCAGGATTCCGAACATAATATAATCAATGAACGGATCCCTTCAGTCGCCGATCGGAGGTCTGAGGATGGAGATCCGACTTCCAACCAGTTGGTGGCACTCAGCAACTGCTTGATGTGTATTGAGGGGAGGGAGAATCCTTCTCTCACACACTGTAACTTGCATCTGTTCTCCTTCTTGGACCGCCATAGAGGTGGCGAGTCCAACCAGGGCATCTGCACGGATGTTTTCGCCTCTACGAATGTGGGTGATATGACAGATGTCAAATTTTTGCCGAAGTGATTGCGCCTTGTTGTAGTAAGGCAGCAGATCAGGCTTCCTGATTTCAAATTTCTGATTCATCTGGTTGACGATCAGTTGAGAATCCCCGAAGGCTTCTAGCACTGTGATGCCGGATTCGAGGGCGAGTTCCAATCCTATAATCAAGGCTTGGTACTCAGCTGCATTGTTTGAACATGGTTCCAGTAGCGAGAAGGCGTGTGGAATCATGTATTTGTCGGGACTAACAAAGATGATGCCAATCCCTGATATTTGATTTCCTTTTTCACTTGTCCTGGTTGCACCGTCGAAGTACATATCCCAGGAAGCATTTGATAAGGAAGCCTCCACGTTGTAGACTGACTCGTCTGGGAGATCATCCCTGAGTGGAGAATCTTCCGGCAACGGATGCTCTGCAAGAAAGTCTGCCAGAGCTTGACCTTTGATTGCCTTTTGTGGTACATACCTAATATCAAATTGTGACAGGAGGATAGACCATTTTGCCAGTCGGGCATTGAGGGAACCTGCTTTTGTGACAAGGACCTTCAGGAGATTGATCCTCGAGATCAGGTATACTGTGTTGGACAGCAGATAGTGACGTAGCTTTTGTACAGCAAACATCACTGCAAGACATTCTTTTTCGACTGGAGAGTAGCGATGCTCTGCACCTACCAGCATGCGGCTGAGATAGTATAGAGCAACTTCTTTTCCCTCGTGATTTCCTTGTGCAAGTAGAGCTCCCAAAGAGTGGTCGAGGGCTCTTGTGTACAAGATAAATGGTTTTCCAGTTGTGGGGGCAGCCAGTACTGGAGGTTTAGTCAGGTATGACTTGATGTCATGGAATGCAGTTTCGCATTCAGCATCCCAGACAAAGTCCACGCCCTTTTTCATTAGGCGGGAGAATGGACGGCATTTCCCTGACAGGTTGGAGATGAACCGTCGAATGTATGCCAATCTTCCTTGAAGCCCTTTTAACTGTCTCAGGGTTTTTGGGGATGGCATTTCTAGGATAGCCTTGACTTTGATAGGGTCAAGCTCTATTTCCGCTTTCCGAACTACGAATCCGAGGAACTTACCCGATGATACACCGAAGAAGCATTTTAGGGGATTCATTCGCAGTTTGTGCCTGCGTAGTCGGAGGAAGACTTCTCGAAGATCTTTGAGATGGTCTTCTTTCTTTTTGCTTTTGACGGCGAGGTCATCAACGTAGCATTCGACCGTCTTGTGCTGCATATCTTGGAATATCTTCATCATAGCCCTCTGATATGTCGCACCAGCATTTTTCAGACCAAATGGCATTACAGTGTAACAATACACGCCAAATGGGGTCCGAAATGATGTGTGTCTTTCATCTTCAGGATGCATTTTTATCTGATTGTACCCAGAGAAACCATCCATGAATGTCATCCGTTCGAATCCACAGGTGTTGTCGATCATCACCTCCGGTATGGGGAGCGGAAATTCATCTTTAGGACATGCATTGTTCAGGTCTCTATAATCAATACAGACCCTAATCTGCCCATTTTTCTTTGTCACTGGGACGATGTTGGCCAACCATTCAGGATGCTGTTCCTCGCGGATGAAGCCAACGTTTTTGAGTTTCTGAACTTCTTGTTCAATTTTGTCCATTATGTCAGGACGAAATCTTCTTTGGCCTTGTTTGACAGGCTTGATATCTTTTTGTAGATTGAGTTTGTGAACTGCTATTTTGGGGTCTAAACCAGGCATTTCAGCGTAAGACCATGCAAAACAATCAACAAACTCACAAAGAAAAGCGATATACTCGGGTAACTCATCATCCTTTATATTCTTGCTTATGAATACAGGACGTGGGCTATCTGGCGTTCCCAAGTCTATCTTTTGAACAGAATCTTCTGTTGGAAGACTTGAAGGTGGTTCCTCCATAATATTTTCGGAGGCTTCCAACTCAACAAGACCTTCCGGAGTTTCAAAGGTATTTTCAGACCAAGGCTACGCTTCTGACCATGGGTCTTCTTGATCGGCACTCTTCTCAAGACTTGCTATGAGATGGTCCCAATCGCCTGTTGAAACTGGATCGAAGTATGGCACTTCTTTTAGAGATGATGGTTCTTCTGGACCAGAAGACTGTGCATTTGTATCATCGGACAATTTCTCTTCATCATCAGAGAAATCATACCGATTGGAGGAGCTTCCTGGATCCTTGACGGGTAACTCTTCAAAGAGATATCCAGGGAGATCAATATCTTCACAGGCACGAGATGTTGAGGCTTCGTCGGCCAGACGACTTTGTAGCCTTTGGGTCAACTGTCTCATGGGAGCATCAGGGTCGTAGCCCAGTCCGTATGAAGACTTTTCTATATGACGATAGAGTTTCCAATCCTCCTGCTGGCCTTTTGTCAGGGTGGGCTCCAATGGTACGAGAATACCGTGGCCACCTCCCAAGCTGATTGGGTTTTGAGCATCATAGCCCATTTTCTTCATGATAGCTTGCGCCATTGGACTATACAAGGATAGTTGTGGCACACCTTCTTTTTGGAAAGGCTCAAGCGAAGAGTTTGATGAAGAAGCCGCCGACCTGTGGAAAAAGATCGGCTTTTCTTTTGGTGAGGTTGTCGGAACAACGAAGGAAGCTGATGCTGGATCGTCTATGCCAGCAGGTGCCTCCAATGGAGTGAGAGCAGGTTGAGCTTGCTGAGTATCAGCTTGGCTTGACGAAGTGTCGTCTTCTGTCTCTGAATCCGAATCTGTGTCTTGCATAATAGACACAAAGGAGATGACAAACTTGCCCCCAGGCTTTTGTTTGGTCTTCTTTGCCTTGGTAGTGATCACCAACGGCTTTGAAGACTTGAGAGAGACAACAAAAGGAGATTGGTTGATCTCCTCGGTTTTGCCGGATGGTTGATTTTCTTCCGGTGATTGCTGAGGAGCCTTGCCTTTATTTTTCTGGAGACTTTCGGCAAAGGATGTTGTTTCTTTCTCCTTTTCTTCGTTTTCATCTTTGTACATCTGTGAGTCTGCGAAATGGACTTCTTTGCCTTTGAAAGGCTTTTTGTCCGCAAATACGCGATGTACCAAGCCGTCGTTGCCATCAAACTTGATGCACTGATGAAGAGTTGAAGGAACAACACCACTCTCGTGTATCCAGGGGCGTCCGAGAAGGATGTTGTAGCATGAGGGGGTCTTTATTGCATATGCAGTGACTTCAGAGATAAGATCACCGATTTGCAACT